>JAFVLL020021518.1:0-24650 GCA_021397915.2 Tor tambroides
TTAAATGCTTGGTTTTATAATCAAAGCTCTATAGTTTTTATTGTAGCGGCAGAACATATAATGCAATGCAATACATTGATGATTGAGAGATTTCTCAAAAGCCTAACATATTTTATTTGATACTCACATTTTAACATGATTTTTCTAAAAATGATGTATGGATAATCAAGCAACTGAAATATTACTAACAATAAGATTTCACAGCAAAAAGACACGTGAACCACAACCTGAAGAGGGATGTTTTTAAGAATTACTAAAAGTCCCTTTACTTGGTAAAAAAAAATATGAACTGTCAATGCATGAAGTAGATTATGTGCAACAGGTTGATCATAATGATAATTTAGAGAATTTACACATCAAATATGATACATTAGGCTTTATGGGGTTAAGTAGATGTTACGGAAGTGTACGCAGCACAAGTTTTGATAGGAAATCACCTTCTCCGATGCTTTGACAGGTGCCCAGGACAGTGGGCATAGAGGTGTCTTGCTGGAGTCAGGATAGCAGGCCACAGCTTTAATATAAAGTTTCAGTCCACGCTCCAGTAACCGGTTGACTTCCCCATAATCATAGTCATCGTACCTGAGAGCAAACGTGTCAGTGTAAGTGCTTTGTTTCTTGCCTTTTTCAGCTTTCTCAAAACTAGTTGTTGAGTCACAAGGTGTGAGTGTGGAGTTGAAACCTTGGCATTAGATTTAATTTAATTTCATGTTTCTTCTGCATTCAAAATGCAAACTAGTGCCAAAATACAAAAGTGTGAAAAACCAGGGTACCTGATGCCATAGATACAATGAATATAGTTCCAGATGGCTCGTTTGAGATCGGGGCTGTGAGGGAAAGGGAGGGAGGCCACATTGCGGAATCGCTCGTCTAACAAGTGCCCTATATCAGAGTAGAGCCTGTTCACCAACGAGAAGCCGTGATCCTCCCATGAATAGTCCTGCACAGAAAGACAAATAAACATAGCATTCATAACATAAACGTTACTGCAGTATTTTAAAGACTGTTAAAGTGCATCATTCTGCACCACTTGTGTCACCAAACAGATTTGCCTAAATAAAAGACAGTTTTTAAAAGTTTGAGGTCAGTAAGATTTTGATGTTTTTGGAAGAAGTCGTTTAGGCTCACCAAGGCTGCATGTATTTGATAAAAATACAGTAAAAAGAATCACATTGTGAAATATTATAATTTAAAATTACTATTTTCTATTTGAATATATTTTAAAATGTCATTTATCCCTGTGATGACAAAGCTGAATTTTCAGCATCATTACTCCACTCTTCAGTGTCACATGATCCTTCAGAAATCATTCTAATATGCTGATTTGCTGCTCAAGAAAAAAATATTTTAACATCAAGAACAAGTTCTTTATTTTTCCATTCATTGAAAATTCAAAAGAACAGCATTTATTTGAAATAATTTTTGTAACAATATAAAAGTCAGTACTTTTGATCAATATAATACATCATTTCTGAATAAAAGTATTCATTTCTTTCTTTCTGACCCCAAACGTCTCAGAATAAGCTGGGATAAAACAAACTGTTTTCAACTTGCATACAACTCCCATTCAAATCAAATGTAGCAAGCCTACTTGAATGAAACGGACATTTGAGAGGACTTGTCAGCAGCACAAAGCATCCTTTTAAGGTTTTGAGAGTAACGCTAAGTGCTGAGAGTCTTGAGAAGGAAGGGCATGAGCTGTAATTCTGACCCTTAGTACCCTTTTATGCTACTACTTTTGGTAGGTGACACCCAATGCAAAGTCTCTGTCCCCACCTGCACCCGGAATACTTGGAAATGGTCCTCCTCCCGTCTGGCAAATTCCTGGTAGCCGAATTCTGGGTCTGTGACGAAGCGGGAGGGGTCTGCGGAGAATATCGCCTCGTCCTCCTCCTCCACATCTAATATGGAGTTGCATTTGAGAAAGAGAAATGCAGGTTACGAAAGAGGGTCCATGAGGGAGCGATATATACACAAGAAAAGGCCCTTGTGTAAAAATAACCCTCTAAACACTCATCCCAATCCAAAATTACACATCCTGTTTACAGCAGCATTGGGAAACATGGTTACATGACACACTGGCTTTAGACTGATGAACAACATCTTACCTGCATGTAGGAGTGTCTGTGAATGGAGTCGGTCTCCTTTTCTTTCCTTGATCTCCTCCTGTGATTTTTGAATTTGTTCTCGAAGGCAAGCGACTTCACAGCTAGAGTCTAAGGACTAAAAAAGAGCCAACAATGCAGGTTATGCCTGTATTACAACTTCACACTGCTTGCACACTGCTGTACTAGGAATGTCTGAAATAGTGTTACCAAGCTGATATTTGAGTTAAAAAATAATCAACTCAATTCCCAAGCATTCAATGGTATCACCATGATCAAAGCCAGCCTATTATAAAAATTACAGAAGAGCAGGAAGACTGTGCTTGTGATGTATTCATTTTTTTTTGGTAGAATTCATTTATTTATGGTTTTTGTGATATAACTGAAGGAGTTTTATTGTACACTACCATTTCTTTATTTTATGAAAGAAGTCTCTTATGCTCACAAAGGGTGCCGTTATTCAATCAAAAACACAGTAAAACAGTAATACTGTGAAATATTATTACAATTTAAAATCACTGTTTTCTTTTTTTTTTTTTAAATGTAATTTATTCCTGTAATTCAAAGCTGGATTTTCAGCATCATTAGTCCAGTCTTCAGTGTCACATGATCCTTCAGAAATCATTCTAATATGCTGATTTGCTGCTCAAGAAACATTTCTTATATCAGTGTTGAAAATGAATGTGCTGCTTTTTGTGGAAACAATGATACATTTTTTCTGAATTCTTTGATAAATAGAAAAGAACAGCATTTGTTTGAAATAGAAATATTTTGTAATAATGTAAATGTTTACTATCACTTTTGATTAATTTTATAAATCCTTGCTGCACAAATGTATTGATTTCTTTAAAAAAAAAAAAAAAAAAAAATTTCCTGACCCCAAACTTTTGAACAGACGTAAATAACGATACTGCAGTTAAATTAAAAAAAAAAAACACAAAACAAAAAAAAACACTGTTTACTTCATTTGTCTTTATGCTGCCTTTTCTACTGATTTTGCATTTTATCCATTTTATTTTCCAGCTGTTTTTTAACCCAAACCCAAACAAACCTAATTCAGAATCATCCTCCTTTAACAACTGAAACTGTTGGGAATGATCATCCATACCCTTCGCCGTGGCGCCTTCTCTGTGGGTCCAACAGGGGGCAGCGATAAGGCAGTGTTGCCATTGGCAGCGTCACAGAGACAGTAGCCAGGGGGCGTGCCGTGATGCACTCTGGGAGTGGGAGTGGTGTCCGAGTCAGAACCAGAACCGAAAACGAAACTGCAAAGGGAGTGACAGTGGGCCAGCAGAACCACAGCCTGAACGAGCTCAGCCAGAGACCAGCACTGCTCTCCCGTCTTGAGCAGAGCCTGTATGTGCGAGCGTGCCGTGAGCCAAGGCTGATGGGCCAGGACCTTGTTGATGTGATCAAGGTGCTGTAGACGTAGGGGCGCGGCCTCCAACCCCTGAAGCCATAACGGGTCTCCGCCAACCCGCAGAAACTGAGCCGAGTGCAGAGACATCAGATACCTACAGTGATGCCGTGCCGCAGCCTGAAACACAAATACATCTATCAGTTAACCTGAGATATTATTTGAGCCTGTGATTGAGCATGTTTAAGCACGTTCGTACCATGATGGCAATGTAGTGGCGGTAGTGCAGGGGCAATGGGCCATCCATATAGAGGATGTAGTGCTGTGTGCGCAGGAAACTCTCCAGGTACTGTGGGTGAGAGGCCATCTGCTGAGACACCGTGTCCAGACGCCCCCTGTTGGCCAGAGCCTTCATACACAAGAGAGAAGCACGGTCTTTCTCAGAGTTCACCATCACCTGTCAAAAAGAATAAAAGAGCAATGAGAAATTGACAAACAAAAGGGAGATAAAGCATTTAGTGAATGAAAAATACCTATTAATGTGCTTTTTGAGGTTAATCTCAACCACCTTAAAATAACATGCACTAGTGTTTGTAGCATTCCTCAAATAGTTCCCAACAAAAATAAAGAAGGAAGAGTAGCAAACAAACACAGCGTCTGCCACAGGTCCTGCGGGTATCGACGGACAGTAATAGACATTCCACACTAACAGCGACCCATCTTTTGGTATACAGACCAGACAGACATCTGTCGACCTCAATCTCCCATTTTCACACCCCAAGACACTTAAAATACATCCAGATTATAAAAACAGCAATGGACACCAGTGTTTCCCACACATAGACTTTACCTGGGCGGGCCGCCCAGGTATATTAACGGCCGCCCAAGTATATTCGGTGACACATTTTTGTTTTTATTACTATTATTCTCTCTTACACTTTTTTTATCCGCCCGAGATAATGAAACTATCCGCGATCGATTAACCAGTGGAAAATCTCCCCTCGCCCTACGCGTTTCGTAGACTGCTCGTTCTGTGTGCTCAAGAACCGTTGACACTCCCACAATCTCCAATGCTCTAGCTACGTTGATTTATCAGGAGGGCTGCAACAATATCCACCTCCCGCTGCCATCAGCTCTCGCATCTCACACACAAGCGCGACTTTAGCACAATATTTAGCAACTTTCAGACCCTTTTGGCGGCTTTTTTCCCATAACAGGTACATACTGACAAACCTAGCGACTTCTTTGAAAAAAACCTTAGCTATCCTTCAATGGGAAGTAGGCTTGCTGCGATAGACGGTGTTGGCGGTGATACCACCAAATTTTGCCATAAGTTAAATATATTAAGTTTCTACAATATATAAATATATTGTAGAGACTTAATTTCCTGTAAAGCTGCTTTGCAACGATTTGTATCGTAAAAAGCGCTATACAAATAAACTTGAATTGAATTGAATAGCAACACCGGTTACGTCCCTCACCGTCATTTTGATTTTTTTAATAGTAATAAAAATCATTTAGTTCAGTTAGAGAACAGACAACAATTAAAACTGAACGCGGCTGCTCAATGCAGCACACCGAACGAACGACAGTCCCGCATCACAGATCAGATTTCATTCATCACATGAGAAGAGTGAGTCCAGCTGACTAACAAGAAGAGTGAGGTGAGACTGACAAGACCATGGCAGAAGAGTTTCAAAATCAAATGTAAAAGCGCCTGTTTTAAAAATATTTTGGATTTTGAAAAGCCTGTTGACCTGCCAATTTATCTAATGTGATATTGGAAGGTTTTTTAACATTCATTTCTCATTTATTTGGTTCCACAGTGTTTGCTGATTTTTATTTTATTTAAACTGTCATTTTTTCCCATTATTTTACATCAAGGTGTATGCAGTCCGTGCCTCCAAACTTTCTTAATCGTTTTGCTAATAAACGTTCCACGTTTTATAATTATTTGTTCCTCAGTCTTTACTGATTTTCAGTTTTGTATACCTATTTAAAATTTGTAAGTTATTTGTTATTTTATATTAGGCATATAGCATGGTGTATTTTTAATCGTTTTGTTAATAAAAGTTATATGTTCTACGTTGGAGCTATTTTGTTGAATTGAATTCAAGCAATTGATGCCGAATTGCCGCTAATTTAAAAGTGAAAGTAAAATGCACACGGCACAGTGTTGCCTCTCTCGGCGTCTGTTCTGAGCAGTGAGCGGCAGAGAAGCAGCGCATTCAGTTGGCCGTAACGCAGCCGACTCGTCAATAAATCATTTACAAAACAGCTTTTCCAAGCACCTGTCGCTAACTGACTGTTTTGACTTTTAAATATGAACATAATTCGTCTGTTAATATGCGCAAAGTTTGTTACTCAGACGCAGACAGTGTGCTGAATGAGACAAAACAGTAGCCAAAACCACCGCATATAGTCGCTTTTTAGTGTAAGTTAGATGTATATTGATTTTATCAGACGATGTCGCGATTATAAATCAGGATTTAAGGAGTATAGTGAGAGTGAGTCCTGGTTAACATGTAGTATTAATGGGTCGTGTTTACTATTTATACTTGTTTTATGTATGACAACAGAAAATATAATGTGAACGGCTTTACTGGGCATTCAGTTGTATTACAGTATGTGACATTTCATAGAGTAGAACAGATCTGAAGTGCCAAAACTCGTCTGAACGCAAACTTGATGCAATGACGTCATAAATATGCAAATTAATGTGACGTCACCTGCCGCCACAAGTCTCACAAAATCCTGTGGGAAACACTGGACACCATACCCATAATCACAGGAGCAACTTGGGAGTTGCGCTTCAGTCATCCATATTTAGCCTAGGAGACTATTTTAGGCAATTTGCGAAAAGGAAATCGATGTGAAAATGGCAAATACAATGTGCCGATGTCCTTGTTTGACTGGTGTTGAGGAGATCTGCTGATTCATGTCTTCATGTTTTTAAATGCTGACTGTGAAGGCCAACCGAGGCCTTGTGCCTGCGCCTTTGGCCTGCTTTGTGTCTGACTGAGGGATTATGGAAATCCTGCCCACTCCCCTCCTGTTCGAGCGCCTCACAGAGAGAGAGCAGAAGAAGAAACAGGAGATTGGAGAGTAGTGAGAGAGCAACTGAAGCATAGCGAAGCAGAGCTGGTGAAAACGGGTTTTATTGGACTAGAGGATAAATTAAATTTTTTTTTAATCATTTTCTGCCATTTATCAGTGCATAAGATTCTAAAGAAAAATGTTTTCATAATTGTGCACCAAACTGTGGTTACAATCTCTACTTTGAAACTACTTAATTTCTCTGGTGATGTAACAAAGGCTAAGTGGCTTGGGAAAAAAACAATACAATTTCACAATTCCACACAGAAATGCGTCACATTTTTGTTCAGTGCCATTTGAAGGCCATTTTAATGGTCAGTGACACATTTTGACACAATAACAGTAGATTTTTGATTAACAGCAATGGAACTGCAATAGGTCTAGCTCAATATGGACAAAATATTATCACTATTTTTTTTTTCCATATAATTCGATATCAATATTTATCACAATATTCATCTCATACTATTAATGGGGAAGGAAATGCTCTCCACATGTTTGTAAGACCTTGAGAATGAATTTAAACAACTTGTTGTTTTACAAGCAAATGTCACAGGATACGCTACCCTTTAATTTAGGGCCCCACAAAATCAGTTTTATTTTTCCCAAATTTTGTGCCTAATTATTTTCTATTATTATTTTATATGATTATTATTACTTTAAAAAGTATATTTTACTATATAACAGTAATTTATTGGTGAATTTCTTCAAGGTAAACCAAGCATTTATTTTGGCTGTTTGTCGTGAAGATCTTTGAGTTTCAGTTTGTATTTGACGATAGCTTTTCTCAAGTGAAATGGAGAAATGCTGTTGGAATGACTCTCATGCAGCTCTGCAGCAGTGTTAATTTTGGTTTAGTTTTAGTCATCTTTTGACGAAAATGGCATTTAGTTTTAGTCATATTTTAGTCATCTGAACTGTTTTAGTTTTAGTCGACTAAATCTACAGTAGATTTAGTTAACTAAAACATAATGGGTTTAGTTACAGTGTAATGGATTTAATTAAGCATTTCTCTATGTTCAAACTCATGTTCCTGGATATTAACCTGTTAATTGGAATGATATTAAGGTTTCACCATGCAATATAGACACAGATTTAACTGCTGTGACACACAGCAATTCTTCATTCTTTTAAGCAGACATATTTATATCAGTTATTTTTAGATTAATCCTTATTAATGCTACTAATTGCTACTGATTCAGTCAAGTGCAGTGAGTGATTTTCTCTTTCTTTTGTTGTTTGATTATTATTAATGACACAAACAACAGCAACTAAGTCTTGTTTTTACTCATTGATGAAAATGTCAATAGATTTTCATCATAGTTTTTGTCATTCGAAAAAGTTTTTATTTTGTTAAGTGAAAAAATATCTTTGAAGAAAAAATTATGATGAAAATTATTCGTCAAAGAAATTAACACTGCTCTGCAGATGAAGTTCATATGAACCGTCCTCGTATAGTCAGACAGGAAACGCTGAAAACATCATGACAAAACTGCACCGCTCATTCACCCAGACACAAACTGAACATGCAGACTTAAGTGACACTGACTTGATCATCTAGATGTAGGCTAAATATTAATTTGCTCAGGTTTATTATCAATATTGTGGATTGTTTCCCAATAAATATCGATTTATGGCCTAGTCTTGGTTCTCACTTCTAGCATGTGATATGAGATCAGTTGTAGTGTTTGACCGTGAGAGGGTGACCTGCCCTCCATACTTCCTTTGAGTAAACCACTGCTCCGTGGGTCTGTCTGTAGTTAGGCATGGCGATGAGGGGGTCGGTTATAATTTCTGGGGAGGGGGGAGAGAAGAGGATGAGCTCTGACTGAACGCAAACATGAACGTGGTCACGTATTGACTGAAATCTTGTTACACAGTTACGGGGGACAACTGAGATCCGTGGCCAAAACAGCTCTGGGCCATCATAACTCTTCCTGACAGTACTTAAGACTCACACTGACAGCATGGCACGTACTGCGCCTACAATCCCTATACAGTCACTATACATTTTGTGTCTCCAAATACCACTTAAAAATCACATCAAAGAACTGATATTAATTAATTATTTAGCCAACTGAAAGTCTGTTCAGTTTCTTCAGTGCTGATTGCTGGGGAAAATATGTGGCTAATAAATTACACCAAGGCCTACGGACTGCTGTCCGGTCCCAGCTCTTCATACAGTGTCTGACAGAAAGGATAGGGTTATAAATAGTTCTGGAGGACAGCTGAGATAGCACATGCATAGATAAGAAAGAAACACCATTCCTGCGCAAGGGACACCATGAAATAACAAAGAAAACATAAGCATCTCTCCAGACAGGTTCCTCAAGTAAGTCTTCATGAAAAGGAATGAACTTAAACACTAAACCGTCAGTAAATATTTGCTTCTTAACCCAATTTAACATGCATTTCCAACTAAAAGTAGGCAGTGGTTTGTCAGCCTAACCTGTTTACTGAGGTATCTGAGTGCCTGAAACTTAACACTTAATATAAAGTCATTAAAAAAAAAAAAGACACTACATCTGGTTGATGACTAATTTTTAAACACAACTTGACGAAACAGGAACAAAGACACTCTTCTATCAAGGAAAAAGATCCGTGTCAAGGCAGCGCTGAAAGCTGCGATATGTTTCTGCCTGAGATACAGGTGTCTTGTCATTCAACAGAATCGAGGCTTGCGAAACATGTGCAAGCAAAACATGCCATACAAAGCATCACAGACTAACATTACAGTTACCTAGAAAGTCTGGCATTTTGATACTCCAGATCAAGTGCCTATCAAGGTCTATTTTTGCATAACTTCCATACATTTGTTGTGTCCCACATGACACACTATACTAAGCAACTCTACTGAGTAATATATGAACTTTATAAAGTTATTTTGTCATCCAACACCAAAATCTAATAGCCCATCCCCCTGTGTTACATAAAGAAAAGCTGCAACAGCTGAGTGCATGAAATTTTCAACATTCCACACTTCATTTTTTTGGTTAAGTGCATCATCCAGGTATTAGAAGTTCACTTTTTCTTTCTGGAGTTTCCAGTGTTAACCAGTAATAAAACAAAGATTACTGGGATACATTTTACAAGAAAATACCATTTCAGTCTTCTTTAAAACTTCACGTTTAACTCAATGTGTCACTTGCCACTTTTTTTTGTAATTGTTTGTAAACTTTACTAGCAAGTATTTACACTATAAAATGGCACAGAATAGTGCATGAGAACATGAAGTGGGATGCACCTATTGTTTAGATACCCAAAGCATGTTGCGCTGGGAAAAGCTCTAAGAATATAGAAGTGAAAATACAGTCAACCAAGAGCCATATTGGCAATAAAGCACAAGCCACATAGGGACAGGTCATTTAAACAAGACTAAGATGTTGAGGTCAGCCTCAAACAACAGTTCAAACACTAGTCTCCATTGGGAGGCTAGTACAAGTGCACTTTCCCTGGTAAACAGATCACATGTCTCTGAACCCAGTCGCAATGCCCAAAACTCCTCAGCGGTGACCCAGAAAAGCGGCCAACTGCAAATACAGATATATTCAACATGCTATCGTGGTTCAATACAGAGTGTTCATTTCATAGCCTGTATCGGCAGCCGCAGAAAATCACAAGGGGGAGTCTGTATCCCTGGAACGAGACAAAACAACTTGCAATTAACTACTAATGAAACTTCAGAGGGAAATTAGAGACTAATGTAAGTCATACGAGAGGCTGAGAGACGCTCACACACCCACACAGGCGTGGTTCAATGAAACGCTGCAGCAGATGCTGTCAACCGAGGTTTTTGTATATATATCAAGCTGCGATCAACAAAAGACGTTGGTTGAACTTGTCAGTTAGGGTATAAAGTTCATACATAACACCAGCAGAGTTCATGGTCAACAACGTAAGGTTATTTTGAAACTTGGGTCAATACAGGGATGCCTCATCAGCACCAGCAACATGCACCGACATGTCTTTACCAACAGTCAACACGAAACAGGAAGTCAGTCTCATATCCTCTTGGCGAGTCCCTCAAATTCAGCTGAAATCTTGTTTATTGGGTAAAGGTGCCACTTTCGGCAATCATAATTCCTGTTTCTGTGAACAATGACAGCATATTTGGCCTTTACATAATAATTCAGTTATTTGTTTGATTAAAACAAGTTAAAGTGCTACACAAAGCAGCATCTGTGTGAGATATTAAAGGTACAAAAAAAAGTGCAAGATCACTCCATGAACAAACAAAACAGCGTTTAGATTTGAATATATTTGCATGTACTCTTGCTTTTAGATTTGAATGAGTTCATGCGTTTATTTCATCTGGTCAAATATAAATATATAATTTTTTTTTTGTATATATATATATATATATATATATATATAAAAAGGAGAATAGAGGCCTTAAAGGGATAATTCACCCAAAAATTTAATTCTGTCATCATTTGTTCACCCTCAATTCATTCCAAACTCTTTCTTCTTTGCAACAAATAAGAAGATATTTTTAGAAATTTGTGTTTTTATCCACACAATGAAAGTCAATGACCACTAAAACTGTTTGGTTACCAACATTCTTTAAAATATCATCTTTTGTGTTCAGCAGAAGAATGTAAGTCATACAGGTTTGAAACTACTTAAATGATGCCAGAATTTTTATTTATGGGTGAACGATCCCTTTAATTGTGCGACATATCACCACTTAAATAAAACAGACAAACATAAGCCTACTGCTCATCGTTTGTCATTTGAGGACGGTCTAAACATGAGGCTCTAAATGACGGGGGGCTTCAGTTCAGGGCCTGAGTCCAGAATAAGAGCAAGATGCGATATTCAATCTGCATTCTCAGAAGGCCTGGAGGGCTCAGTCCTTGACATGCGCAAGTGTCCCAACTGCTGTTGCACAAACCCATCTCTCTCCCTCTCTACAAAGGAAACACTATTTTGGCTTGCCAACCTGGAAGCCAGGAAGAACAAAACAGCCAGCTGCACCTCACTGGGGGTTGGACTGAAACAAGGCCTGCAGCAAACACACACACACACACACACACACACACACACACAAAACAGACAAACACGGCAAGCCACATATGGATGCAGTCAGACGACCAGGAAGACTGACTTTTACATAAGCAGACAGTGTGACATACATTCAGCAGATTGCATATGACGGATAGTGAAGTGAAGGCAGATTATTGATGAATCACATTTCCGCTTGGAAAGTCCAAGATTTGGTTTGCTGCTGTAATCAGTTGTCTGTTATTTTGCCATCTTTGTGCTTTGTGCTCTTCATATCCAGAAGTAAATCATGGTCAGTTACGCCTCAAATGTATATCTACATATGTGAGTGTCATAAGCTACATAATGGATTGCTATTGCATTACATGTTTTTAAGCTAATTTTACCATACTGTTCTGACAAGGTTACAAAAGCAGCATAATCAGGATATTAAAAATGCTCTCTATGTGAGACACATCAGGGAGCTTTGAAACACATACTACGCCATTATAATACTTCTCACCTACAGACATTTTTCTGAAGAGGATCTTTTACAAATAGACCAGTGGTTAGTTGAGGGGGAAAAAAGAAAACGAGTTTATAATGATAATAATTCAAGTACAAGCCTAGGGGATTTTTATGGGTTGGCAAATGAGAGCATATTTCTGAGAAATGTTTAAATGACAACATTCCTCTATTGTTCTCCTGTATGCGCAGCAGCGCCATCACAACAGCGGCTCCCTCAGGTTGCAGGAGGTACTGCAGGCGAATGGGGAGAAAAACAACTTTGATTGGCAGTACATCAGCATCACATCGCACAAACGGGAGAAAGAGAAAACATTCGCACAACAAGACCAAAAAGTCAAGCATGAAGAAATGTTATTAAATACATCTTCCCGTGCAAACTGCCGTGTCACGGTTTAAGGTTGTAACTACAAAGGGCTTTGTGTTCGCACGACGTTAACTGAGAAAATTACACTACGACAGCGCCACAGACAAATGACAGATTTTCATTTTCACAAAAGCTTATATGCAATCATTTGATTAAAGAATATTCTTAAACATGAAAATAAATTCAAAACGAAGGGAAAAAATAACGAGTTGAATGTTCGAGAAATGAATGTCGATACGACCCGAAGATACTCAATCAGTTGTCTTCGTGTATAAAACAGGAGACTCATCTTACAAACAACTCAACAAAGAGCCCAGACGTGAAGGAGTCTTAAACCTACAAAACTTCAACATACCAGCATCAATAGAAAAGCTTACTGTCATGAAGGTTGAGCTCATTGGTAAACCCATAACCATGGCTTAATCTGCACCAAAGGCTTTCAAGATCGTTCCAGACTGCAGTCTTAATTCCTCGTGAAGCTTAATGTTTTTGCTGTTAATACTTGGAATATTCAACAAATGCACAGCTTTATGAGTATTCAACATAATAGTTGCAACATGAAACAATGGCTATCTAAACCAAATTGAAGTATTAACTAAGCATATGCACGACAAAGAGGCTTATTAGGCTGATCTTACTCTTTGTCATGAATGCAAGGGATTTGCATTGCTATTTTATGGAATGAAAAGCTATCAAAATGACAAAATATGTAATAGGATCACTATTGTTATGCGAGTTCAAAGCTGCCTTAGACCATAGATCAGTTGCAGTACAAACGTTAAGTCCAAGTAAAATTAACTGTAAGACTGCAGCTTCACCTGGTGAAAACACTTTTGTCAAGTGAACTTAATTTCAGGAACGATAAATAATTAACAATGAATTGCCGTTTAAAACTCGAAGGAAATAGTCATTGGTTGAAAAGTGTCGTTCAGAGTAACAATACAAAAGCGGACTGATTCTACAAATATATGTGAACCATGACATTCGTGTATTGTAGAAAATAACGGATATTACTTATGGCGACGAGTCTTTTCTTTCAAAGAGGGACTTTTGAATATGTATTCGAACATAATGACACATGTATATGTTTGAGGAGCGTTTTAAACATGAATGAATGAACGACATTAAAGAGTCGATGCTTTTGCTAAGTAGATGAACTGTCAACTTTGAAACTTCCCAGAAAGAGTCTACATACAGCTACGGTTTACAGTTATTATCTTCGCTTCAGGCGTTTCTGTTACCTGATTTTGAACGAACTGGCACTGGGTTCCAAGGCGATAATCCATGTTTTTCGTGCAGATGATCATTTTCCTCCCTGTAAGTGCATGAATGCGGCTCCTCTGGCTTTCTTGGTTCTTCTCACCGACTCGCTAACAAAGGCCAAGCCGCTATGAGATGTACATGTCCGGACATACAGCTGCAGTGTCACTGGGCGAAAAAACTATTGACTGACACTTCCACGGTGATGGCGTCCAATCAGGGAGTTAAGGAGGCGGGCCTAAGAGTGGAGCGAAGACCAATCAGTTTCAGTACTGCCCTGTTTGTCCGAAATTGGAGCCAATGAGCGTTGTCATGTGGTGGAAAAGTACCTGTCTGTTAAACACATTAAGCCCGCCCACTTTCGTGACGCAACGCCACCTGACAACTGATTACATTACCGCACTGTCTGTGAGGATAATTTATAGCTTGTTTTGAATGAATTATTTGGCCGTTATTTCTTTCGACCGAAGATGTCTAAAAATTCCATAGACATTCAAATAAACAACAAACATCAAAATCTTACTGCTGTTTAAATTAACTCATTTGAAGCTCTATCCTGCACTGTGGTAATCTAAGCACTAATTAGAAAGAGTTTTATCATAGTGATTGGGAGAAAAATAATCCACTCTCCCTGTGTCCCGATATGCATACTACTATTCAAGATTAGTAATCTTGAATATGCTGCTATATAGGGTTGATGTTATGTAAATTTGGATGCAGGATATAATTGTTTTTTATAACAGAGATCATTTTTGATCCCTTACGTTCCTCCAGTTCAGACTCTCACAGCTACAAAGGCCTGCTATTTTTTTAACCATAACTGAAATATGCTTGAGTAATCATGCATTTGGAAAATTGCACAATAATGCACAAAGAGACAATTCTGGGAGCTAGTGAACACAGCAGGCCCATTGCTTAAAATCATGGGGCCTAGGACAAACTTTTATGGGTGTAACTCTGTCCCCTGTGCCAGCTGAATAGGCTTTATCATACAGGACCTTAGTGGGCTCCTTGTCACAGGATCCAGGACAATGTTCCCGGTTGTTCACTCCCTGAAAACAGCCGTACCCTCCACAAATATACCGGGACTTTAAAACACTGCAGATTTAGTCATTCAGTGAGTATAAATCCCCTCATCTTTCAAAGGTAAACAGCTATATTTTTGAATTCTTCCTTAGACTATTCATTTACAGCATCAAAGATTGTATTGGCTAATACTGAATGTGAGAAATATTGAATAAAACCAGATATGGAGTTTCATATTTATCAGCTTTTATGTCATATTCACAAGGTGCTCTGAAAGGACGGTCTAGGTCAGGGAACATGCAGATACTTAAACTATATTTCATATGCCTGTAGCCTTAACAGAAAAAAAAAAACAATGGTATTTCCATTGTAAAAGTCAACAGAAAAAAAAATAGGTAATGAGTTCTGAAGAATATTATGAATTGTGAGTATCAGTAATAAGTAGGATAAAGAGGATATGACCTTTTAATATACTCATGTTTAATTTAGAGATTATTTAGAGCAAACACTACCACCTAACATAATAATGGAGGCTGTTTAAGAGAAGGTGAGTCAGCTTTTTTGAATGCTTTATTACAGAGCGTCTCCTTAACAAGTATGACAAAAGTGCTTATTCAACATGTGATGTCTTCCAGTTCTGTTCCCCTCAAGTCAGAGTGAATTTAACAAAAAGCCTTCAGGCCTTCATTGTCTGGACTCATTCCGTCATCTTTCAAACTACAAATGAATGGGGCTCTTGTTTTGGAAAAGGTCTTAGTATTTGGAATACAGTCAATTCTGTGCCGTTAAACTGAGAGGATTTGCGTTGCATGTAGATACATGTGACACCTGCAGATTAGATCAGTGGTTTTCAATCCTGTTCCTCGGGACCCACAGCTCTGCACATTTTGCATGTCTCCCTAATTTACACACCTGATTCAGATCATCAGCTCATTAGGAAAGAGCTCCATGAACTCAAATGAGTGTGTCAGATAAGGGAGACATGCAAAATGTGCAAACTCATGATCTGGCTGGGTAAACACTGGATTCCTACAGCAGGGATAGGCAATTTCGGTCCCTGGAGGGTGGTGTCCTGCAGCGTTTGGCTCCAACCTAATCAACCACACCTGCCTGTAACTTTCTAGTGATCTTGGGAACATTGAGAGCTCCATGAACTCAAATGAGTGTGTCAGATAAGGGAGACATGCAAAATGTGCAGAGCTGTGGGTCCCGAGGAACAGGATTGAAAACCACTGGATTAGATCCTACAGTGAGTGTATCAGATCTGACCCCGGATGTTGAAATGTCATCTCATTCTTTTTTTCTTATTAATGTTTGTAAAATGAGCATCAGAAAATCTTGCAGTAGAATGTTTTTAGGAGGGTGGAAGTTTGAAAAAAAACAAATATTGTATTTGATTATCTGTGCAAAATGTAACAAACAGGACAGAATGCGATGTAAGGTTTCTGTTTTTGTAATTGAGAGTGTTTGCTGACATGAATGCATCTATATGGTAATTAGGGGCCAATTATTCCTCTACTTTCAAGGGCAAAGACACTCTGATTAGAATTAACATATTCATCATCTTATATCTGCCAACATCAACATCTACCGTAACTGCATGACAGTAGTCATGCAGTGAAGAAAATGTTTTGTATAAACATCCATTTTAAAAACAAACTGGATGCATATCTGGTACAATGTAAGAAAGTATGACTATCAATACATTAATGCATTTTTAAAGCTAAAACACGATTTATGAAATTTCTTTAAAAAATTTAGGACCACATCTGAAGAGCTTTACTTATTTGCTCTGTGTTAAAGCACATGGCACAAATCACATGTTGTTAATCAAAGTATATTTTCCTAAATGGAGGGTGCACTGTAAACAAATACAAGTGTCTTTTACTCTATGTGAGGCAGAACAAGCAGTCGATTCAGCAGCCTCACTCTTCTGGATCCCTCAAAAGTGCCAGTTACTGCATCATAAGTACTGAGGGTGACCCAGAGTGCAGTGAATGCTTAAAAAATAAGACCCTCTGTCCCTCAAGGAGAAGGGACTTGTGTTCCTGTGTTAACAGTGAATAACAGACTTTTGAATAGACTTTGGAAACATACAGAAACCCACAATGGCACAAACCAATGCATAAAGAAGCAATATATAAAACAGTATTATTTTACAAATTTACTTTACAATTATTTAAAATATATTTGTGCATATCATTAAATATCTAGCTTTTTAATGATTACATTGAGGAGTAAGAGTTATATATTGCATTTCAGTAGATTACTTAGAATTGGGGAAGGGGTTGGGGGAGGGTACATGTGGGTAATTATCATAAAAATCAAATGCAAGAAATCCTAAAAATAGGCTTAATTTTCCTTATGCAAAGTTTTTATTTTGGTTTTAAATTATGATACATGAAGAAGACTATGAAACTACAAATATGAAACATTAAAAATAAGGAATAAGTCACAACGATATAACCAATAAACTTTTTTTGGTGACTAATGAAAGAAAAAAAATACAAAAATAAACAAAATAAAATAAAAATCAGACCAATATCATCAACATATGCAAGCCTAAAGCTGTATATTTTAATAAATTAGGATATGCTTTTATTTTCACTATTACAGCAGTTTCTTTAAAGTACAGCCACAAGGGGGCAATTTATACAACTTTATTTTGAATAGTTGCACTTATACATTATTTTTAACATTTATAAAAGTTTAACATTCATAATAGTTTCTTGTTTGGTATTACTTTATATTTAACCGTGATGATATTCAATACAGCTTATTTAAAATACAATAAGAATTTGAATACAACTTGGAAATGACATCATGACACTTCCTTTTTATACAGGACCCTCAACTAACATCTCATAAAAACTCATACATATATATACACAATAACACCTGAGAATGTTGACTGATATATCTAATTATGAGAATGAGAAATTAGAAATTAAATATACAAAAGATCCCATATAAAAATATCTACAGAGATATAGTTAACAGAGGAGGAAGTGAGGCATTATACTGACCACAGGCAAGCTGACAGCTGCAGCCTTTGGTTTGTAATATAGGCCAGTAGACAGTTCCAGTTCAGTGCCGTCAATCACATTCAATCTCATCATACAGTATGACTATCCTTTCTACACAACTTCCACAATAACTGACATTTGACATTTCCAAATTTCACAACCAAGGTTTTAAAGGGAAAAAAACAGAGAGAAGGTATGTGTGCTGTACAACATAGGATGTCACGAAAGATTATAATGGCCATAGACGGTAAAACCGCTAACTGGCATTTCACCCACTCATTCCTGTCTAATGGCTGCATTCCGCCCACATTGTGCTCTAGTGAAATGCTGAAAAGGAAAAATCTATGTGCTGAGTAACACATCATAAAGTTCCTGCACCTGCAAGGCCTACGTACCTTTTGCTGAAAGTCTGCAGCTGCATGGATGAGACAGACAAACAAGATACTGATCTCGAATTATATTTCAAGATATCATCATGCCTCTGACATAAAACTTATTGCAAAAATACAGTTTACACCCACTCTGTCAACATTCAGACAGGCTGATTGCTTACCAAATATAGATCCAAGCATAAAAGTGTGTTCAGTAACTACACACACACACACACACACCAATCTATAAATATTCCTCTTTAGATTCTCTCTCAATTTGCACCCAGCTGGGAAAAGCTTGGTAACAAACAGGTATTCATACTAGCCAATCACAGGCAAGACGATGACCTCATCTATTGCTTAATTTCAAGGGACCAGTGGAAAATTCCCACATTTTTTAGAAACACAGAAATAAGGACAGACAGACAGACAGATAGATGATAGATAGATAGACAGATAGATAGATAGAGAACATACATTTTCATTGAAACATTGCTTTAATAAGGAAACTGCTTCCTATCCATCTTCTGGAAGATATAGTCCCTGAGTTTTATGTAATGTTAAAAAAATCAATGTAGCAACTTTCCTGAATCACCAATTAAAAAGATAAATAGTTGTAAAAAAATAATACAGCATTTCTGATGAACATGTCTGTTATTTGAATGAATTAAACTGGGACTCAACATTAAGATTGCGCATGAATGCTGAATGCTCGGATGTGAAGGCCTTTGTTCAATTCCTGCTCTTCCTGTCCCCTGTGTGGCGCTGGACTTCTTCATCAGGGGTATTTGCATGTGTAACTTTCTTGCGCTTTTTAGCCTGCAGAGCCACATGAAAACAAAACACAAGATTATTGTTCACATAAAATTATATGACCATATCAAAGCACCAGTGTTCCCCATAATGGATGAAAAGGTGTCCCTCATATGTTGTGCAGTGTAGCAGAATTTTAGGCTGTATAATATAAAACGTGAGAGCAGGTGAACAATTAAGAGAGAACTATGAAGTTCAGATGTAGCTCAAAAAGACTCACGGTTTTAGACAGTGCTTGAGCATTGATTTCCTCTGATGTAGCCATACGAGTCTCTACAATATGAAGCTGCTTCAGACGAGTTTTCTCAAGATTGTCAATCTGAGTCTGCAGGGACTCTGGAAGACATAGATATTATATACACATTAACATACAACATACAAAAGCTATAATACAATGCAACTGCTATACAAACAATTTAGCTTAAATAGTAACTGAAAGTGACATACAGCAATAAATAAATAAACAAACAAATGAAATGACTTGTATATCAATTCAAAATACAATTCATTGCATAGGAATAAACTACACACACACAATTATTCAGTATGTATTGTTTTAAATTTCTTTTAAAATTGTTGCATTAAATTGTATTAATTCTTTTACAAAGTACATTGTTTAAATATTATAAAACTGATTAAGAAAAGTATTTTTACAGTGTACGTGCACCTATTAGAGCAGAGTCAACGCTGGATAGTAGAGATGTGACAGAGGTATAAGCCCCATCAGATGTACCTGTAAACACACACAGGAAAAACCCTTGATCAATTCCTTGCATTTACCTTCACTGTGTCAAACCATATAGAAACAATTAGCTTCAGCTTATCAGTAAATATCAAGGGACAAACTCAAACTCACGCTTAATAATGCAAACAATGAATGACTCTTTAGCCTTTAGCAGTCCACCAGCAGATTCCTGTGAATTCTGGGGCAGGAAGAGGAATTTCAGCACTCCTCGTTCATCACACAGGTCTATAAGCTCTGAAATGCGCGCGCGCGTGCACACACACACACGATTTGGATGAGTAACCTCAAGGGATATTGTTTCAAACACGTGTCAAACCTGTCATATAATACGTGTTGTTGACTGTCTCTTTGCGACATTTTTGCACGCACAGAAGAGTAGAGGCATTAGGGGAGGAGGACAGTGTTAATGACAGTGGTAATGAATTCTCCATTAGCGATGGGCTGATCCCAGGTAACGTTCCTTACTACATGCCACAGATGTAATCAGACACCGTTGTAGGAGTTTGTGCTAAGAGAGAGTGTGAAATATTAACGCTTGAGATCCGTGACCTCCTGCATCGAGGTTACGCCGGGTTGGAGGGGCACGCTGGGCTCAACTAACCTCCTCTGACCTGAGATCTCCAGAGCATGTCAATTACAACCCGCCTGAGCTACTTTAAGATCCTTAGGGGCCAGTCACACTGAATGCGTTTTTGCTTGGAAATTGTGGAAAAAAAACTTAGAAGTCTCGAAATAACTTAAACTTATTTTAACTTGAGCGCTGCGTTGTCACTGGCTAGACGCTGCAAAATACTGGAGCAACGTTCAAACACGTCCGTTAGCGAGTGTTTACACAGAAAAACTGTGTGAAAGTATCGCAGTGGAACTGAAAAACGCGTTCTTTATGTGGGAATTTGAATGATAGAAGCACACGAGCAACTCTGGAATGACTGGAAGTATCCTTAAAAGTTTTTTCTGCTGACAATCACGTCATATTTAAGATTCTGTCAAATGAAAGTGTTGAACTGGAAAATAACTAGCTATAAATATAGCTTGACTGATTATGTGCTTCTGAATATCCACAAACCCTGATGCATGAAAAATACCCTCAAGAGTTGCACATACCTGACTCAGCAAGTCCCAACCTGGTTTTTATGTATTCCATGAGGACAACAATTGGACAGTTGGTGTTAACCAGGAACTGGTTATTATCTAAATACACAAACATCACATTGATATCAGCTTCTTGACATTTACATAAACAGATAAAATTGAGAAATTTGTTTGAGTACACAGCATATTTTGTCAGTTAACCTTACTAAGCCAGATCTAAACATTCATCTGTTGCATTGATATCTAAGCAATTTAATTCATTTTCAAATTAAAGACATGATTGAGGTCCTCACCTCCATGTTTAATGTAAATAAACATTGCGGCAGAAAAGAACTTGACACCTCACTGGCTGCTGGTCAGTTTTTAAGTGACACAGCAGACAAAGAGTAATATAATCATGAAGACTGTGATGTCACAATGACATGGAATCAGCGTGAGATGAGGAAAAACACATTTAAACTAGGGCAAGAAAATACGACAATAGCATAATATGCACAATCAAACGGGTTTTTTTACATATTCATTTAACATGTTACTAAAATGAAATAGCAGTTTCATTAATCATATATGTAGTATACACCTTACAAATGAAAGCTGTCAAGCATTCTGATGTGGATTTTTAATGTATTTGTTAGCAACTGGTGATTCTTAGTGGAAGTTTATGAAGTTAGTTTGCTTCAGGTGATTTTTACAATGAAAAATCTAAAAAAACATAAAGTGAAACACTTGCAACAGTGTGCTGTATTTCTTTGAAATAAATGCCATTGGTTTGATATTTTTTAAATAAGACATTCATATATTTTTAAGGTTGGCTGACAACACTACTGTTCAAATGTTTGGGGTCAGTAATTTATTTATTTATTTTAATTAATACTTTTTATTCAGCAAGGACACATTGAAATGATCAAGACTTACAGTAAAGACTCTTATAATGGTGCTAAAGATTTAGATTCCTTTTATATGTTGTTTCAGAAAATGAACTTTCTATTTATCAAAAAATCCTGAAAAAATGTATCATGGTCTCCACAAAAATATTAAGCAGAACAACTGATTTCAACAATAATAATAATAATAATAATAATAAGAAATGTTTCTTGAGAAGCAAATCAGCATATTAGAATGATTTCATGTGACACAGAAGACTGGAGTTATGATGCTGAAAATTCAGGTTTGCCATCACAGGAATAAATTACATTTTATAATGTATTCAGATAAAAATACTTTTTTTTATTGTGATTATATTTTACAGTATTTCCATTTTCTACTGTATAAAAGCAGCCTTTGTCAACATGACAACCCCAAACTTCTGAGTACACCAGCTGATTGAGAAATGTCAACAATTACATTTTTCATTTTTCTTATACATAAACCCTGCATAAAATGAGATATGAATGAGGTTAAATAAATGTGCAAAAGAAAACATTAAAATGTAGCATGTGAACATGTTCAGTATGGTTAATGCCACTTTGGCTTATGAGCTCTGCTGTCCTGCAGGCTCTTCTTCAGTGCTTGGTTCATCACAGTTGTCAGTTTGAGAATCAGGACCGGCCACAGGTGTGGGACCGGGGTCACAAGAGGGCGTAACCTCACACACGTCACAGGACGGCTCTGTGTAGTCAGGCTCAAAGGCTTCCTTCAGCTCTTTGGAGATATGAACCCAACTCTGAGAATATAATGAAAGGATTTCAGCATATCCAAATCTGAAGAGCACATTTACTCATAATGACCTCGTAGGAATAAAGTATAAGTGTTAAAAGAGTGGATACCTCAACATTTCCATCATGTTTATGAAATAAATCCTGTAGGTTCTGGCTAGGGTCAGGTATGACTGGAAGTAAGAATATCCTTTTCCTGTAAATAAAAAATTATTGTAATAATATTAATAATTTTTACTCAGGTTTTCTGAAGGCAAATGTAAGATTTATTAAAGACCATTTTAAGACTAAATAAAGAAAATTGAAGGCATGAGACTGAAGGGAACACAATACATCAAGTGTAAATGTATAGGGAACACACAATGAGATCTTTTACCTTTTTAAACCTTTTAAATGACCATTTCTCTATCTTTTAATCAAATTCTTTAATTAAAATTTAACTTAATATATGTAAATTCGTTTTACTGTACATTCTGTAAGTATCTCAAATAAATTAATCTTGATTTAACGATGTTTAGATATTTAAACTGAAAAAAGACAAAAATAGAGAAAAATATTCATTTTTGTAGTGAATGCACCATTTAATGCCATGACTTTCTTCTCATATTTAATTGTGGAAGTGCGACTTTTTAAGACCTGCAGAAACCCTGATTATATTATATTAATGCAACAAAATAATCTTTAATAACATCACTAATATATAAATAAAACAAGTATTAATGAAAAACTTTGATGTCTTTATGTTTTAGTTCTTAAACATCTCTCACCTCTCAAAATAGCACAACAACAAACCCAGCAGAAGCAGCATAAGAACTGACAGAATACCAAACAACCCCTGTTTGCTTATGTTCCCTGCATAACACAGAAACATGATGGGGAAAAAATGTAAGAAGACAAATAAGAGCAAATCCATCCATGTCCCTCACTACGTAAAAGTAGTATCTCACCATTACTTCTCCACTCCATCGGATCACTCCAGTCACTCCAGAAATCTGAAGCACCACAGGCATCAGCAACAGTGCTCCGCACTTGGAAAACATAGGGCTTGTTCTGTGAGACTTGAGACAGACTGTATGATGTTCCTGTCACGTTTAAGGACTGGGAGCAAAAGAGAGATGAAGATGAGACAGTAGGCAGTTTGAATGCATAATGGTCATCATATGGTATCTCTTGTCTCACCTGGCTTGTGTCTTTCTGGTTGCGCACCATATAGATTACACAGTTTTTTCTAAAAGGGGCACTGCTGTTCCACTGCAGTAAAAGTGTGCCGTCCTGCTTATTCAACACCACTGTGAGGTTATAGGGTGGGTTTAGCTGCACTAAACAAATATACGTGCAAACACAAACAAATGAGCCACTTGTTTGGATGGAATTATGTCAGATAATTTACAACAGACTCACTGAATGTATCTAATACAATATGGGGTAATGGACAATCAGTTAGAGTCATTAAAACTAAAATCCTAATAGGGTGATGAGGAACTTAATGTACTCAATTATTACATGGTTATTTACCAAATAAGTGGACATAAAATATTGATTTGAGGTTAAATTATTTTATTATGCAAGACAAAAGAGTCTGTGGAGTGATATAAGACATCTAGAACTACTGAAGCTCAGCTGAAATCTGTTCCCTGGGATAATGGCCTACGGTTTGCTGCTTATTATGAAAAATATTTGGCAAAAGAGTGCTATGACAAACCAGTAGTCAAAGAAATATAGAGAGAAATAAAATAAAATGAATGGTTGAACTGGAAGGGTGAAGAAATTCTGTAAATGAATAAACTACACTACTATTCAAAAGTTTATTTTTGGTGAGATTTTGTTATGTCTTTAAAAGAAGTCTCTCATGCACAACAGGACTGCATTTATTTGATTGGAAACACAGGAAAACAATTACTGTATATTGTGAATGGTTATGAGATTTAAAAGAACTGTTTTCTATTTTAATATATTTTACAATGTAATTTATTTCTGTGATGCAAAATCTTCAGTGTCACATGATCCTTCAGAAATCATTCTAATATGCTGATTTGCTGCTCAATTTTTTTAATTATTATTATTATAGATGTTGATAACAGTTGTACAGCTTAATATTTGTGCGGAAACCATGATCAATTGAAATTAAAATGTATTAGAATTATTATAATATTTCTAATATTACAAATGTTTTTACTGTTACTTTTGATTAACTTAATGCAAAAATGAAAAAGTAAAAAAAAAAATAAA
>JAFVLL020021519.1:0-5000 GCA_021397915.2 Tor tambroides
TGAGATCTGATCTGATCATCATCCAGTCTGTCTGGAATGACATGAAGAAACAGAACAAACTGAGACAGACTAAATCCAGAAGAACTGATGCTTCAGGAAAGCTCCTGCAAAGCTACAGAACTGTTCAAAGTTTTAGGCACTTGCTGTAAAAATGCTGTAAAATGAGGATGCTGTCAGAAATAGATTTTCTTGATCAATTAACTTCTGTTGACTCAATGAAATCATCATTTGGTGTGAGCATCTTTGTGTTTAAAGCAGCTTTTGCTCTAGCTGCACTTGCTCAGAGTTTTTCAGGAGCTTTGCAGGGAGCTTTCTTGAAGCATCAGTTCTTCTGGATTTAGTCTGTCTCAGTTTGTTCTGGTTCTTCATGTCATTCCAGACAGACTGGATGATGATCAGATCAGATCTCAAAAACCTCACTGGATTATTACAATTAATGGCTAAATCAATGTTTGGAAATGGAAACTGATATTTCCTACTGACACACTACAGCAAAAGATAGAAATAACTGACTTAAAACCATTTTTAGCTGCTGATTATACTAGTGTTATAATCATTTTGGCCACCACTGCAAAACACACACACACTAAAATGCAAAAGGGGCCTAATATTAGCTAATGTGCCGATGCTGATGTGTGTCACATGATTAAATGACAGATTCTGGTGGTTTGGCCGTGAGCAGACTGACAGTAATACTGAAATCTGCACTCCTTCAGTGTGTGTGTGTGTGTGAGTGTGTGTGTGTGTTGGGTCTAGCTGTAGATGGTGTGACGTGTTTCTGGCGTGTTTTGTCCTGCAGAGATCAAGAATAACGTTCAGATCGCAGCGAAGTTCCACCCTCAGTTCTGGCAGGAGGGCGAGTGGCTGTGCTGCGGGCAGCTGGATAAACTGGCCCCGGGCTGCGAGGGCTACAACCTGTTCGGAGACGGTAAGACTCCTCCACACATCAACCCATCCATCACAGCTCACACACTGCATCTCTAAATTAATGCAGAAGCAGCATAAATACCAAGTATTTTGCAGTTTTTGTTTTTCAACTGCTTACATTTTCAAAACTTTACACGCAAATCCAAGAATTGCACACAAAATGCAAATCGCCTCACATCTCTTGCAAAATGAAGCACTGCATTCAAAATATCACAAACACATCTCAAAAGCTAACATTTGCAAACACCTTTGCCATAATATTAGTTCCTGTTAGATTTGTGTGTGTTGCATAGAGAATTGTGTGTTGTGTTTTGCAAAAAGTGTTTTATGAAACTGAAAACAAAGGCTGAGAATTAGTGTCTGGTTTTGCAGATTTGGTGTGTGCTTCTGCTGTTTGAGTCTCAGCTTTCAGAAACTGTGAGACAAGGAAAGATCTTGTGTGTAAGCAGATGAAAAAAACTGTAATAGCATGTTTAAAATTATACGTTTATTTATTTTCTAAATGCGTGTTGCATGTAAAATGATCTTATTGTGAATGAATCATCCATATATATTTACTTTTGTTGTTTTTTGTTTAACGTTTAATCAGAATGTCATGGATGTTTTTCTCTCTGGTATCATACGCAGAGTTTCTCCAGTCATTTAGTGCTTTTAAACTCCGCCCCTTTATTAAAATCCACTGCAAGCTCACATTTAGATCCGCCTCTATTTCTGAGAGCCACGCCCATATCAGGGCTGTTATAGTTAACTACCCTAAAATTAAAACCATACAAATGTTGTTATTGAAATAAAATAAACATTAACTGAAGTAAAATAAAATACAATTTGGTAAACTGGCAGTTTATCACAAACCAAAACAGAGACCGACATTCCGGCCCGGAACGCACATTTTCAAAGGAGAATAACTGACTGTAGCATTGTTTTTCAGATAAACAAGTATGTTAACTTAGCATGTTTCTTAAACATATTATGGTATTTTTATGCTTTAGT
Source organism: Tor tambroides (assembly GCA_021397915.2). Lineage (NCBI taxonomy): Eukaryota > Metazoa > Chordata > Actinopteri > Cypriniformes > Cyprinidae > Tor > Tor tambroides. The sequence goes on from JAFVLL020021519.1 coordinate 1,918, forward strand.
AGAGTCAAAAACTACTATCAGCTTGCAGCAGCTCAAACCGTCTTTTAGCATTAAAATAGTTCTGTCAGGATTTACTAAAGACACACAGAGAAGAATTAGCGCTGAAAGAGCATGGACAGTTATATTTGTGCCTGATCTTACTGAATATGCATTTATAGGAGTTTCCCTTTCAAAGACCAAAGTTTATGGGAGGAGAGTATTCAAATGAATCACGCAGCACGATTTACTAACGTTTACACTCGTCAAATTACTGGCATTCGCGCCATTATTTAACGCCCAAAAAAAGCATGTCTTAAAGCAGGCGGTAATTAGTAGATTGCACTGGTCATTATGGAAATGATCTGTGTTCTTTAATGTGTGCATTGTTAGTAAATCACACGCAGAATTTTCCCTCCCATCGACACTTTTATTAATTGCGCTCTAACGCTAATTTGCCCCGTTTAGTAAATCTGGCCCTTAAACTGCAAAAAAATTACAAAAACACAACAAAATTACTAAAATTTTGCCTAAACTTAAAATGGAAAATATAAAAATGAAAACTGATTCAGAATATTTAAACGATACTGAAATAACACTGGTCCACATCTCAACATCCAATCAACAAACGGTGCACAGAAACAAGCCCCGCCCTCGTTCTTTTGTTTTTGTTCATCTGTTTCTCGTAATACAGTTAAAAGATTGCTCGCTACTTCCTTTTATTTAATCTTTAATCTTTTGAAGGTTTTATTTGTTTGGGTCTGTAGAAGCATTATCAAACTCAAATGCACAATTCTGCTACTCCCTGATCCTTCACACTACATTTACATTCGTTTAGCCTCTCATTAAACATCCTCACTATCAACCCAACCTAAATGTGCCTGTGTTGCACACTGATCGTTGTGTGGATCATTAGAGTTAAGTCTGTGACGGGATGAGGTCACGCAGCTGCTGAGAAGCTTTAGTTTAATGCTACCCACAGGAAGTGGCTAAAAACCTTCAGGAAGTTCACATTTTAAGACATTAAACAGCCCTCAGTCAATCACAGAAATGTTTATTTCTCATCACAGTTTCACGCAAACCTCTTCCTGATCTTCCAGGAGACGAGAGCAGCACGGTGAGCTCAGACTAACACATTTACTTCATCAAACCATCTGAACACGATTAATTAGTTGGTAACACTTTATTTCGATAGTCCACTTTAGATATTCTACTAACAGTAAGTAACTTTACAACTACATGTCAACTAGCAGTCATTAGAGTATTAGTAGACTGTCTGCTTAATATCTGCTAACACTTTATTTTGATGGGTCCACAACATACAACATACTGACTATCAGAAACTTTGCAAGTATGTCAACTTATTCAACTAACCCTAAACCTACCCTACTGAGAGTTAATATACATGTAGTTGCTTATAGTTAGTAGAATATCTAAAGTGGACTATCAAAATAAAGTGTAACCAATTAGTCTTTCTACCCCAGACGCGCCGGCCCCCGCCGCCCCCCCCACCCGTAGACGAGGCGACACAGGAAGAGGCGGGCCCTGGAGAGGAAGTGGTCATCGCGCTGTATGACTTCGAGGGGCTGGAGCCTCATGATTTGACGCTGAGGAAGGGCGAGGAGTACGTGATCCTGGAGAAGTGTGACATGAACTGGTACAAAGCGCGGGACAAACACGGGTGCGTCTAACGCTCTGAACGCAGATATTACTAGTGAGGGGAGAAACCAACCTTTTCTAAGCTTTGAATCAACTGAACCAATTGCTTCGCAAAATGATTCAGTGTTTCGAAGCGCTCGAAACACCACACGCTAGTGAAAACTTTTTGAATTTGAAGATCAGGGTAAATTGAGCTTATTTTGTCTTCTGGGAAACAGAAGCCTCTGTGGCCTCCAAAGGGCAGTACTAGATGAAAAAAATATGATATTTAGGCAAAATAAGAAAAATGTACACATCTCCATTCTGTTCAAAAGTTTTCACCCCCCGGCTCTTAATGCATGGTTTTTCCTTCTGGAGCATCAGTGAGCATCTGAAGCTTCTGTAATAGCTGCATATGAGTCCCTCAGTCGTCCTCAGTGAGAAAAGATGCATCTCAAAATCATGCAGTCACTGCTGGAAAGGGTTCAAATACACAAAAATGCTGGAAAACCACAGGATTTGTGGGAGCTGGAGGATGTTTCTGAAGAACAGCGGGCAGTTTAACTGTTCAGGACAAACTCATGAACAACTATCACTAAACAGAACACACACAGCTGTGGATCATTCAGCTAACACAGTATTAAGAATCAAGGGGATGAAAACTTTTGAACGGGGTAATTTTTATAAATTCAACTATTATTTTCTCTTGTGAACTATATGTAAACATCTTTTATGTGAAATATCTTATTCAGGTCAGTACTAAATAAACAATAACATGCATTTTGTATGATCCCTCTTATTCTGCTAAAATAATTAACATTTTGCAGATTCTGAAAGGGGGGTGTAAACTTTTGACCTCAACTGTATATAGAGGCCAGTAAGATACTATTAACTACTACTCATCCTTTTGATTACACGAATGTTTCGTTAAAAATGTCTACAAATTGATGAAAGTGATCCGAGATTAGGTAAAAACCAGACGCTGGTACAATGGTTCGTCACTGGGGGGTGATCTCAATGAACTCACATGATTCATGGGTTTATAGAGATTCCCCCAACTGCAAACATTGAAATTTCTAACTGTTTCGAAACAGTTATGACGTAATGAAGCCTCATTTGCTGAAATCATGTGACTTTGGCAGTTTGATACGCACTCTGAACCACTGTTTCGAAACAATTGATTCACAAAAGTTTCGAAGCTTAAGCGCCCATCACTAGATATTACTGCTGAACCACAGGCCCGAACCCTCCAGCGGCTCACATATGAGCTTTCTTTGTCTGGAATCAGTTAGCAGGTGGATTTTTTAAAAAATAGTTCAGTCGAAACTGAAAACTTGAGTTTGAACGTCCAAGATCAGGATGAGTTTGTTTCTTCATCAGGTTTGTAGAAATGTGTCTCAGCAATGGATGCTCTGCAGTGAATGGGTGCCGTCAGAATGAGAGTCCAAACAGCTGATAAAAACATCACA
>JAFVLL020021519.1:10000-14388 GCA_021397915.2 Tor tambroides
ATATGGCTTCCTTTTAGCATGATAGAGCTTTAGCTGGCATCTGCAGGTGGCACGGCGGATTGTGTTTACCGACAGTGGTTTCTGGAAGTATTCCTGGGCCCATTTAATGATGTCAATGACAGAATCATACCGATGAGTGATGCAGTGTCGTCTGAGGGCCCGAAGACCACGGGCATCCAACAAAGGTCTTCGGCCTTGTCCCTCACGTACAGAGATTTCTCCAGTTTCTCTGAATCTTCTGATGATGTTATGTACTGTAGATGATGAGATTTGCGAAGCCTTTGCAATTTGATGTTGAAGAACGTTGTTTTTAAAGTATTCCACAATCTTTTTACGCACTCTTTCACAGACTGGAGAGCCTCTGCCCATCTTTACTTCTGAGAGGCTCTGATTTGAAAGCCTTTTTGTTTTCATTTTATTCAAATTTAAAAAAACGTCCTAACATTTCCGGAATTCAGGTTGTAATATATTTGTTAACCTTCATGTCATGTGATTGTTAACCAAAATCGGAGGACTATGAGCTTGTGAATGTGTTGCTAAATTATTGAAGCTTAAAGTTTCAGGGAAAGGTTTGACTGTTGAAGGGAACACACATGTTTGGGAGCATGATGATGGGGTGATGTGTGAAGAAACCGTATAATGTTTGTGTGCAGATAAATGGGAGATCAATCCGTCAGAGCTGACCTTCATGAAGGAGCTGGGCAGCGGTCAGTTTGGTGTGGTGCGGCTGGGAAAATGGAGAGCGCAGCATAAAGTGGCCATTAAAACCATCAGGGAAGGAGCCATGAGTGAAGATGATTTCATAGAGGAAGCCAAGATCATGATGTAGGCGTCACACACACACACACACACACACACACACACACACACACACACAAGAACATCACTGTAGGGCAGACGTTTGCAGATGTTCCTCACGTCTGTCCTGTGCTCTCAGGAACCTGTCTCACCGGAACCTGGTGCAGCTGTACGGTGTTTGCACGCAGCAGAAGCCCATTTACCTGGTGACGGAGTTCATGGAGCTGGGCTGCCTGCTCAACTATCTGCGTCAGCGCAGAGGAAAGCTGGGATCGCAGGACCTGCTGGGAATCTGCCACGACGTCAGCCAGGGCATGCAGCATCTGGAGCAGAACGGCTTCATCCACAGAGACCTGGTCAGAAAACACACGCACATTTGACCAAAAACACCGGAAAAACAGTAGGGTTGGGTATCGTTTTAATTTGATCAATTCCAGTTCCGATTCTTATCAATTCTCCGTTTCTATTCCAATGTGGTTAAAAAAAATGAAGTCAAACCTTTAGATATCACACATATTTATTCTGTGTCTCTTTTTGCAAAACATTTAATTGCTGCTGAATATCATGAACAAAAATCAGCCAGCTACATAAAAACCGGACTCGATTAAGAGCTGTTTGTGTGCAAAATAGAGCGGCACGATTCTGGATAAATTGAGAAGGTTTTTTATGAATTTCTGAGTGGAATGATTCAGTGACTCACTCAAGATTGACTTGTTTCATTACTGGATGAATCAGTGTTTTTGAATTAATCTCTTGAATGAATGAATGATTCATAGACACATACATTTTTAAAAGCCCCCATTTTTAAAAAATGTGCACACAGGAATTGATAGCTGGAATTGAAATTTTAATTTTACAGCAAGTATCCGATTCCGGAATTGGAATTGATTTTCGATTACCAACCCTAAAAAACAGTGAAATATTATTCTAATGTAAAACAGCTGTTTTCTATGTGAATATGTGTTAAACTGTAATTTATTTCTGTTATCTGCAGCTGTATTTTCAGCATCATTACTCCAGTCTTCAGTGTCACATGATCCTTCAGAAATCATTCTAATATGCTGATTTGCTGCTCAAGAAACTTTTCTGATTATTATCAATGTTGAAAACAGTTGTGCTGCACAATATTTTTGTGGAAACTGTGATGCATTTTATTTTTCAGGATTCACAGATGAATAGAAAGTTCAAAAGAACAGCATTTATTTGAAACAGAAATCTTTTGTAACATTATAAATGTCTTTACTGCCACTTTTGATCAATTTAATGTATCCTTGATGAATAAAAGTATAAATTTCTTACAGACCCCAAATATTTGAATAGGTCGTGTTTGTATTTGACATTAAGCAACTTTTTAAGTGTTGAACAATCAAGAGATACCAGTTTCACTCCCTGCAGAAGAAGACATGATTTCTCCGGAGGGTTTTAAAGTCATAAGCTGAAGAAGAGTCTTAAGCTCAGGGTTTGATTGGATGGATCCTGAGGCTCTTCAGACCGTTATTGATGCTTATTAAACAACACAATATGCAGTGAATGTCGTTTTGAGTCGGTGTGTCTGATTGTGTCTGGACTGTAACTGTGGTTCCTCTTCGATTATTTCCACTTCTCTGGTGTTTTTTAGGCGGCCAGAAACTGCCTGGTCAACAGTTCGCTGGTGGTGAAGGTCTCCGACTTCGGCATGACCAGGTATCTGAACATCTTCTTTATAATTCATGTTTTATCTGTGTCACGCTGTCAGTCTCCACTGAGCATCACGAGTGACCCGCTCACGATCACAGAACAGATCCCGGACATGATTAGAAAAGACTAAATGGTTTCTAAATGGTCATACTTGTGATCCTCATGGTCAAAAACTGACCACCATGGGAAATAAATGGGAAAATATGAAAATACAGAGCAGTTTTTGTTGTGTGTGTGTGTATAATATACAAATCAGCCACAATGAATATATATCAGAATGCTAAACCTGCATTTTAAATACGTTTGCTAACTTAAACACTGAAAATATTATGAAATATTTGGGAACACTCTGCTTAAAGTAACTTTGCTTATGATGCATTATAAATATATTCTTAATGTACATTGTAATGCATTATATCTTTTCATAAATAATTGTAAGCAAAGTTAAAATGCAATATAATTTTTGAAAGTTGTGTGTGTGTTTATTGTGTGTTTTAATGAATTATACTTTTTAAAAGTGTAACAACGAATAGATCAGTGTTATAATGTATTATAACTGTGGTTACAGTTATTCATGAGATCATACAATGCATAATAAGCTGCATAATTAATGCATTAAGACTACTTTGTGTTACCAAATAGATTTCCTAATATTTGTATTATTTTCCAGTATATAGATATAAATGTATTTACAGGTGAACACTGTCTAGTACTGTGAAATCCCCTCAAAATGCAAAATATGAAAGAATAAATATTATTGAATCAAAATATAGTATATTAGTCAGAGGCTTGTGTGTGGAAATCGACAGTACAGTGCTGTGACTGTAGCTAAAGAAACACTAGCGCTGCTAGGACTTCATCATGTCTGTGTTCTCCTGCAGGTATGTTCTGGACGATCAGTACTGGAGTTCCTCCGGAGCCAAGTTCCCCGTCAAGTGGTCTGTGCCCGAAGTCTTCAACTTCTGCAAATACAGCAGCAAATCTGATGTCTGTCGTTCGGTCAGTAGCGTCTGTATATCAGCTTGTGATGGTGATGATGATGGTGATGATAATGATATTGATATTGATGATGATGATCATGGTGATGATGATGGTGGTTATGGTGATGTGATGATGGTGGTGATGATGATGATGATGATAGTGATGTGATGATGGTGATGGTGGTGATGATGATGATAGTGATGATGATGGTGATGATGATGATGATAGTGATGGTGATGTGATGATGGTGATGATGATGGTGGTGATGATGATGATAGTGATGGTGATGTGATGATGGTGATGATGATGGTGGTGATGATGATGATAGTGATGATTATGGTGATGTGATGATGGTGATGATGATGATGGTGATGTGATGATAGTGATGATGATGATGGTGGTGATGATGATGATAGTGATGATTATGGTGATGTGATGGTGGTGGTGGTGGTGGTGATGATGATGATAGTGATGATGATGGTGATGTGATGATGGTGGTGATGGTGATGATGATGATAGTGGTGATGATGATGGTAGTGATGATGATGGTGATGATGATGATGATGATGGTGATGATGGTGATGTGATGATGGTGGTTATGGTGATGGTGGTGATGATAATGATGGTGGTGATGATGATGATGATGATGATGATGATGGTGATGATAATGATGGTGGTGATGATGATTGTGATGATGGTGATGATGATGATGATGGTGGTGATGATGATTGTGATGATGGTGATGATGATGATAGTGATGATGATGGTGATGTGATGATGATGATGGTGATGTGATGATGATGGTGGTGATGATGATAGTGATGATGGTGGTGATGATGATGGTGGTGGTGATGATGATGATGATAGTGATGATGATGGTGATGTGATGATGATGGTGGTGATGATGATGAAGGTGGTGATGATGATGATGA
>JAFVLL020021520.1:0-31318 GCA_021397915.2 Tor tambroides
AAAGGTGCAATGTCGAGGATGGGAAGGCGAGATGGTTTATTTGTTCTGTATTCAATGACTGTCTTGCTCCACTGGCCAGTGTGTCTCTGCAGGGATGCAACAAAAAGACAAAACATGTTAAGTAACTTCTTTTTTTGACAAACGTCAATCTGTCATAAACATGCCAAGGTGTAAACACGTATAGACTCATGTAATTGTGACAGTCTATCTCATACGGATGTTGAACACTATCCTCTGCGACTGTAAACGCGTAACCTCTTATCTTGTACATATCACGCTAACTGGATGAAGATTTTGTCTGTATAATCAAAGTGCAAAAAGAGAACTTACACTGCAGCCATCCTCTAGGACGCTGAAAGTGAAGCGGCTGTTGCCCTCTGCCCTGAGCTCCACATCATTGGAGCCCTGCAGCAACACGGCCTTCTTCAGGTTTCCATTCTCGGCATCCATGTAGGCGATGCTGTTCTTGCAGTGGTAGGTGATGTTCTGGACTGCCTGGTTGGCCAGCAAACGCATGAAGGCCAGCTGAGTAGCCATGGACTGTGGGCTCAGGGTCTCATCATTGTAACCGAACTGAAAAGGGAATGGAAGAAGACAACCTTCAGACTGCTTTCTCTTGATCAATCTTGAACAGTCAGTACAGTAATTAATTTTGTCCTTTCTGACATCTACAACTTTTGTGAAATTCTTCAACTTACCTCAGTACCACCATTGATGGTCTCGCCGAACCAAATGTGTTTCTTCTCCTGGGAGCTTCTGTACCAGTTTTTGCGTGGGATGCTCTCTGGGTGGGGGTGGATGCAGGTCTGGCCAGTAGAGAAGTCGCAGTAGGCCTTGATGGCATCCATGGTGCAGCCCTGGTTGGGGTCGATCCAGTAGAAACCTACAGGGGAAGAAAACAATACAGATCATTAGGGAAGGTCATAGGAAGTAAGAACTATTGGAAGATGGGTTAGCTCTACTGGAAGAAGAAAGATTCATTTACCGCTGCTCCATTCAGGGTGGCTGAGCCTGATGTCACGGCAAGTACGGGCAGGGTTCTTCTTTGAGCCCTCAGGGGAAAGCAGATTGTCAATCTGAGTGTTCAAGGACTTGATGGTGGCATCCACCTCATAATCCTTAGCCCTGAGAGAGGCCTGGTCAGCTCTGTACTCATCATAGCCTCCAGATGTGTCATATCCACCACCAGCTGCACCAGGGGGTCCGGGAAGACCAGGAGATCCAGGAGGACCCTAGAGTTAAACACATTATAGATTAACCACACGTCGTGTTCAACTGGGGTGTCTTCTCTACATTTCATCTCAAGGTAAAATACTGTATTTTCTATAATATATTTTACAATATATATTTTCTGTTTTCTTTCCATCTGTGTCAAGAGTAAAATCAAATGTATGTTTACTTACAGAAGGTCCAACATGTCCAGGAGGACCACGGTGTCCAGGGGGTCCAATAGCACCAGGCATGCCATTTGAACCGTCCTTACCAGGGGGGCCATTAGGACCAGCTGGGCCCTAAAGACAAAATGCAGACAACCATTATGAACATTTCCACACTTTTATTACAAAATCCTGTGTGCCAAGTCTTAAGAATGAGAAAGTTACTTACTCTTGGACCAGCAGGACCAGCCACACCAGCAGGGCCGCTGTCACCAGAAGGACCCTGTAAGACAGTGTCATTTGTTCTTGTTCTGCAATCTTTTATGCTGAATCATTTTACTAATCTGTATGAGAACTAAACAAACTGTTCAAACTGTTTTCACAGGAAAAAGACGTTGAAGCTTATTGTTAAAGTTGTGCCACTTACGTTGGATCCGGGCATTCCCTGCAGACCAGGATGTCCACGAAGTCCCTTCATGCCCCTTTCTCCTTTGTCTCCAGCAACACCTTTCTCACCACGAGGTCCAGAAGGGCCCTGTTATTGAAAGTAAGATATATCCATAGAAGCCATTGACTGGGTCCTTCAATTAAAATGCCTTTAAGAAAGATGATGTCTGACACACTTACAGGTGCACCTCTAGCTCCAGCAGGTCCAACAGGGCCAGCAGATCCAGAAGGTCCCTAAAGGGGGTGTAAATGAGAGAATGGATTGATTACATGTGTGGTAGTTTCTTTAATTTATATGCATAGTTTTGTAAATTCTTTGGCTTAGTCCAGTGACACGTACAGATTCACCACGGTTTCCGGGTCTGCCAGCAGCGCCTGATGGTCCATTGGGTCCAGGAGCACCAACAGATCCAGAGGGTCCAGGGGAACCAGGCTCACCACGGTCTCCCTGGTAGTTGAAATAGTCCAGTTCAATGACTTTTTTCATTTATATGTAACACAATCTGGTCTGGTAATTGAAACTTTAGGATTTATTTCAAGACTACAGTCTTAGGATAAAGTTAGTGATTGTCAAATATGAAGAAATGCGTAGTCTGAAGTCATATCAGGGCTGTATACCTTCAGGCCAGCAGCACCAGGACGGCCAGGAGGTCCATCATTACCAGGGCTTCCCTACAAAACAATACAGTGGCATATATGAATATTGTATGAAAAAAATACCCTACAAATTGTGTGTCTTATAATGAAATAGAATTGATACTCACCTCACGTCCAGCCTCACCCTGAGGACCAGTCATACCAGGCATGCCAATGTTGCCAATGGGACCACGGGGACCAGGGGCACCAGAAGGGCCAACTCTTCCGGGCTCACCCTAAAGAACACACAAAAAACAGATTAAGATTTACCCTGTAGCAAGTTAATTTTGACCAGTTTGGACACAATCAGGGGGTCAGTGCACTTACAACAGCACCGGGGCCACCAGGAAGACCGCGGTCACCTCTGGAGCCAGGAAGACCATTGAATCCCTGAGATCCCAGCTGACCCTGAGGCCCAGCAGATCCAGGTGCGCCCTAATTTTTAAAAAGAAAAAAGTTTATCATGAGACGAAATATATACTACAAAATACTTTGCATTTAACATGGTCTGACGTGTTCAGCTTGTACTTACAGGTGAGCCAGCCTCTCCAGGAGATCCCTTCTCGCCAGCCAGACCAGGTGGTCCAATCAGTCCATTCTCTCCTGGGGGACCAGCAGGGCCAACATCACCACGAGAACCACGTGGGCCATCCTTTCCAGAAGCACCAGTGGGACCAGCAGGTCCAACAATACCCTAATGGGTGGAAAGAAAATCAGATTACGGTATATGTGAGACTATAAAGATATATCCTGAAATGATGCAAGGGCTAGCATGAAGCATTAGGTCTGGACAACTCCATTAAAAGTTATCTAATATTACTCACAGCAGGACCAGGAGGTCCAACTCTGCCAGCAGCACCAGGGAAACCAGTCAGACCCTAGAATAGAGCCAGAAATTCATGGGTCATGTAGGAAATGTCGCACAACTAAACAAGCAAAATAAATGAATATATAAATCCATAAAAGCATACTTACAGGGGGACCGGAGTCACCACGGGCACCAGGTGGGCCAGCAGGACCAGAAGGACCCTAAAGATGCACAAGAAATTGAAAAAAGTTCAAAATCATAAAGATACATTGGATGTGTTATCCAGTGTATCCTTGACTGAGACATGAGGTGAATGTCAAAACTACAATAGCCTACTTTTCAGAAGTAAATTCTCATTAAGATATAAAATATGTTAATTAATATTAAATTAGTTATTAAATGTAGTCTCAAACTTACGAGGGGTCCAGTATTACCAGCAGGACCAGCAGGGCCGGAGGGTCCAACATCACCCTTTCCACCAGCAGGTCCTTTCTCGCCTCTTGGTCCAGTCTGGCCATCAGCACCCTACAAGACACATTGTGTCCCTGTCAGTTTTTAGTGCATGTGTGTTCAGAGTTTTTAAAACAGCTGCTTTGAAGTCTAAATTTGAATGTATGAATCACAAAGAAGCATTCTTTAGTAGCAGACTTCAGGAGAATTCACATGGACTTACAGGGGGTCCAGCAAATCCAGAAGGTCCAGCAGGGCCAGACTCACCACGTTCGCCCTAAAATACATATCAAGATTTGAGCATGAATGCTTGATTCTGAAGTGAATTATAGTTTATGCACAGTTCTTTTTTTAGTTCCTTAATATTGGACAATCATAAATCATTAAATAATGAAATAATTATTCTATCAGTGTGTAGTAAAGAACTGATCATACTCACAGGAGAACCACGAGGACCAGCAGGTCCAGCAGGACCGAAAGAGCCAGTCTCACCCTGGAAGAGAACACAGAGATAGGTTTGATCAGAATGACCTTTACAGCTACTTGAAGTAAGTACTTTTGCCAGTCTTCCAGGTTAATTATTTATAGGTTATCACTTTCTTTTTGCCTGCAGAAAGTCTCAAGGAAGCACCTGTAATCATTTTGGAGATACCTCAGAACAGTTCGGACACATTCACTCTGCAAGCCATAGTCCCCCACTCTAATTTTTGTGAGGCCGTTCACATTAGTTAAATGTGGCCCATTTAAACACCTTTCCTTAGGATGCTGAACAAATTTGTATTTCACATTTAATATATTTTGTTATAAAAATTAGAAGACCATTGGATTTCCAGTAGTGCTGTCAAACGATTAATCGCAATTAATCGCATCCAAAATAAAAGTTTTTGTGTACATAATATGTGTGTGTACAGTGTATATTTATTATGTATATATAAATACACACACATGCATGTATATATTTCAGAAAGGTATGTTATGTTTATATATTAAAAATATTTATATATAAATTATATGAATATAAATATATGTGCATATTTTTAAATTACTGTATGTGTGCATATTTATACATAATAAATATACAAAGTACACATACTGTATATATTATGTCAACAAAAACTTTTATTTTGGATGTGATTAATCGCGATTAATCATTTGTCAGCACTAATTTCCAGTTTTAAATCAGTGCATCAGCATTTCAGTTGTTTTCACTGTTGAACTTAGGCAATGCTTTATATAGTGATAGATAATGATTTAATCATTTTATAAGTCAAGGGTAAATAAAACTCACTTATATCATATGTTGAACTAAATTGTCTTACAAAATTGCATAAATTCCAACCTACTGTATTTACATTGGTCACATTGCAAAAAAAAAAGAAAAAAAGTTTTGATCTGAACCAAATTTAAATGAACGTAGCAATGTTTGATTGTTGTTTATAAATATTTATAAATATTTACTGCAGATGATAATCAAATAAAAAATTAAAAACACTGAAAATGAATCAAATCTTGTCATGGCTTTAACTTGACCCTAGCGTTTTTGAATAACGAAATATTGTTTGAATTTTCCAGCAGAGGGCAGCAGTGATTCTGACAGTTGTCAGCAGGGTTTCTTCTTCAAGCAATGGACCAAGGAAGCAAATTATTCGCCCCTTGAGAAGGTAAGAATCTTTATACATTCTGTTAGTGGTGTGCCAGTGTGATCTTGTTCTCAGTCATTTCAAATCCTCTTCATTTTTATGATTTCACTTTTGACATTATGATTATAATGTGTGATTCATCACGCAAGATCCATAAGAGATAAAAAGAAAAGCCCTTTGGACTGGTGTAAACGTTTCAATGATTTAGATTGATCTGACATAGCAATTGAGAGAATGCTCTTTACCTTGTCACCATTAGCACCAGCAGGTCCAGGGGGTCCACTGGGTCCAGGAGCACCCTGTAAATTGAGGAAGAAGTACCATAAAATCATGGCTACAAAACATATGTGTAATTTTGCATGAAATGAGATAAAGGTACTTGGTATACTTACACGGGCACCATCTCTTCCAACATTGCCCTCCAGTCCTCTGTATCCTTGCTCACCCTGTGCATAACAGAAATGTTTTAGTCAGCTGTAGGAGACATACAGATTTGGCAACATATTCACTGTAGAGTGCCATGAGCATTGCTTCAAAACTGACCTTCTCTCCTTTAGGTCCAGGAGTTCCAGCGGTACCACGCTCACCGGGCATACCAGCAGCTCCCTGGTGTCCAGGGCCACCAGCAGCTCCAACTGCACCAGGCTCTCCCTGAAGAATACAGATTTTGTCAGTTACACTCATAAAAAGGATCTGTCTAGATGACATGTGTGGTGACATGTGTACATACCTTGTTTCCATCAGGGCCAGGAGTACCAGAAGGGCCACGAGCACCAATGGGTCCTTGAGCGCCACCAGCACCAGCGGGTCCAGGGTTACCACGCTCTCCCTAAACAGTCATAAAAGGACAGAAGAACCGTAAGATAGGCTCATTTCTTCTCATGCACTTACTCATGTGAGAATAAACACAGAACAAGAAATCAGAGAAAGGTAAGTCACCTTCACACCAGCAGGTCCTGATACACCTTGATCTCCAGGGATACCCTGTTGAGAGATAAGAAATAAATGTAATGATTTGCATGACATTATGCATCTAGTATTATACAAGAGAACCAAAAACTGCATAAGCTGCATAACATCTGAGCCATGAAAACTTACTCTATCTCCGGGCTTGCCGGCCTCACCAACAGGTCCAGCGGGACCAGGAAGACCCTGTTAAAGGTTGAGCAGGAGACACAAGTTTGTAAGATTCAAACACTACATAAACAGAAAGAATTCATACAAGACTAGTATAAATTTATCTTATTCTATTTGCCTATGACAGTGTTTCCCAACCATGGATACACCTAGGGAGAAACCTTGTGATTTTGCTATTTTGTCTGGATTTCTTCACAACTGCCCCTGAACTGTCAAAGCTTGTAAAAGACAAATAAGCTTGAGCTACTTGATTAGCCCATTTTCACTCGCTGTATTGATTAAAGGAAACTATTTGTGGCCGCATTTGGTACTTGAGCCCTACATATGGGCTTCCAAGACGGTTGGGAAACACTTCTTATATTTAACTTCACACTTCAAGCTTAAATGAAGACTGTATAATCTTGAAAGAAGGCTTGTAAAAGTATGACACTGACCTGGAAACCAGGAGCACCAGAGGGTCCCTGCTCTCCCTTCTCACCTGGGGCACCCTAAATGAGAAGACAACAATCCGTCACCACTGAGAAACAGTGAAAGGTCATGCACTAATCCACATAGACAGTCTTTTCAGAAAATTTCAGATGGTCTACTTACAGCAAGTCCAACAGGACCAGCAGGGCCGTTGTTACCATCAGGACCAGGAAGACCCTAAGTGAAAATGGGAATGGAATCAGAGCAGCACAATAACTAATAACTCAGTCCTTGAGACTGGATACTGAAGAATGTTTATAACGGATATTTCTCTCTCTGAAATACTTACTCTCAGTCCAGTGGGGCCAGCAGGTCCCTTCTCACCAGGCTTGCCAGGCTCGCCCTGCAACAAGGTTTATTGATAAGCTCATTGATACATCATTATATTTTGAATATCTAAATAAAGATGAAATGTATAAAATACAGTCAGTACTTACAGAGGGTCCCTTAGGACCGGGGAATCCAATATTACCGGGCTGGCCTCTGGGTCCAGTTGGGCCAGGGGGGCCGGTGCGGCCATCTTGACCAGCGGCACCCTAGAGAACAGCATATAATGTGGTGATGAGTGTGCACAAAGCACAATGCTCATGGATTAGTAATATTTTTCTGGGTAACTCAAACTATGTGTATAGAATGAATATAAAAACTGTGTACTCACAGCAGGCCCTTCCTTTCCAGGGGGTCCAGAACTGCCAGGGCTACCAGGGAGACCCTGAAAAGATATAAAGTGATGGTCTTGTTCATATGGTCAAATGTCAAGGGTAATTGATCTCAATGCGTACTTGTAAAATAGGAGAAATTTCATGTTTCTTGCTTCTTGATTTACAGATTTTGTCATAATGGACTGGACAGATATAAAGTAGTAAGAGGCTGATACTCACTCTAGCTCCAACAAGACCGGGCTCACCAGCACGACCGGCATCTCCAGGAGGTCCACGGGCTCCAGAGGCACCAGTAGCACCACGTGCACCAGGCATGCCCTAAGGTACAAGATTCAGAGATCAGTGTCTTAAATAAAGCATCAGAACAATGTATAATTGCGTGGATTTGGCAGAAAAACTATCATAAATTATATATGTATACATATTTTTTTATTTATCCAAAGCAGCTAAACCACTGTCACATTCTATATACACTCCATAGCGCCTTTCTTCTTTTTATATCACTTGAATCTTACCATTGGGCCCGATCTGCCAGCCAGACCAGGCAGACCACGAGTACCAGCAGCTCCCTGCAAGAAACATCAGTATACATAGATTAGCAAAAATAAATAATAAAAAAACATAACCATAATGCAGAAAAATGAACCATTGTATCGTGCTTTATAAATGTTTAGCATTATTCTTACAGGAAGACCTCTCACATAATCCACTGTATTTTTTTTACTTTTTTCAAGATTTTGTACTGTTGTTAACAGTACATGCAGAATTCTGTACATCTCGTACTTTTTCTTTCAAATTCTTGGCCCGCTAACCAACTAAAGGTGGTGATCATACATTTGTATTGTTTTATTTTTGGCGTTTTTGCCTTTATTATGATAGGACCGTTTAGATCTGACAGGAAGCGAAGTGGGAGACTCTTATAAGTCAAGATTGCCCCTAACATATTAAAATGAACATTTTATTAATAAGATCAAACTTACTCTAGGTCCACGCAATCCAGCAGGTCCAGTAGCTCCCTGCTCACCAGTTGAGCCTCTCTTGCCCTCTTCACCAGAAGGACCAGGGAGTCCCTGAGGACCAGCACTACCCTGTACAGGAAAAGGTGAAGAAGGAAGTGAACAAGGACATTCAGCCATAGTACAGACTATATGCTTTATGAATTGTTGAGATGGATGCCAGTGTGTATACTCACAGGCTCACCCTTGACACCAGCATCTCCCTTCACTCCAACAGGTCCAGGGTCACCCTGAGCATCGAAACAGTTCAAAGGTTAGACCATTTTATAAGATGTACATATTTGAAATTCCCTATTAAAAATGTATGAATAAAAAAAAAAGAATATGCACATAAATAGAGTCATGCACCAAAATGAAAAATAAAACAGAAAATATTAAATTATGTTTTGCTTGGAATAACTTATTAAAATAACTTAATAGAATTTAATAGAATAACATACTTCCTTTTTTCTGTAAAATACATAATTAAAGTTTCTCCCTCAGCTGGTGTTACTTCTGATTAAAATCTAGGCTCAAACTATTTTTTAACATATTGTTTAACTAAAACGATTGTATAGAACTAAAACTTACGTAATTATGTTAGTATTGATATACTGTATGTAATATTAAGCTGACTGAAAAATACCTTCATATCATGACTGTTGTGCAATGGCATTGTCTCTTCAACTGAAAATGTGACTTCTTTTCTGGCCATAGTTTAAATGACATTTAATTAAACCTGGATTACTTCACGCAAAGCTGGTTTTCTGATGTCAACCTTTCTGATAATCTGTTAAAGTAACGGTTTCTATAAAACTTTCCTGCCTATTTTTTCTTTCAGCCAAAAACCCAAGACCTAGCTAAGACTAATCAGATGGTACTCACAGCAAGACCTCTAGGACCAGAGGCTCCAGAAGGTCCCTGGGGGCCAGGGCCGCCTCTAGGGCCAGGGAAACCAGGGGCACCAGCAACTCCAGGGAGGCCCTGTGGAATACACCAAAAATACATTTGAAAAAAACTAAGAAGAACATATACTTTCACACAAAAATTTAATTTATAGAAGTGTTACTTTAAGATAAAGCATACAGCTTTCAGTAGCGAGTCAGTTAAGATGGTAGAGTAACTGTAAATTGATCTGTTTTAAAATTAATTTTGAAACTTCAGCTAGTTGATTGTGATTTGTGATTGCAAGGTATAGTAATTGCTTTGTAAAAATGAAAAATAAATGAAAAAATGTAAAAAATAAAAAAGAATAAATATATTTAAAAATCAAAAAATGAATATATATATATATTAAAAAAGTATTAAAAATACAGTAAAAATAATTCTGACATGATTTGTTTCACAACTATTAGGTAATTATTTCCTACAATTCCAATGCAATTTTACTTTAAAATGAAAGCACATTTCTTTGCACACAACATATTTAGTTCAATTATTTAGTGTGAATAATATGGAAACTCACAGCTGCTCCCTTAGCACCGTTGATACCATTAGCACCAGGGTTACCCTGTAAAAGTACAAAAAGAGACATATCATAATTTTTTTTCTTAAAGAAAATCAGATGAATTTATCTGCAAATATTTAAAATGCACTTACAGGGGGTCCAACTGGGCCCACAGCACCATTCGGGCCTGGCTCTCCTCTTTGTCCTTGAGGTCCAGATGGGCCAGTGGGACCAGCAGGTCCAATTTCTCCCTGTCAAATATTATAGACACTGTAAATTTCAGATGGTAAAAGAGAGAAGGTTGCTATGATGAATTAAGGAAAAGTATTGTATATGTAGAGCATGAAATCTAATCAAATGATATGAACTAGCAGTATTGACTAGCATGCCTTTTAATCTTCTGGCACATTGTTTTATGCAGAGGTGCCAGATTTAGTCGAATTTATTCAGTTTTGATTTCACCAGCTGTCACTCATACCTTAGGTCCAGGGGCACCAGGGAAACCGGGAGGACCAGCTGCTCCCAAAGGACCCTAAGGGGAGAGAAAATGTGTTACGTCTACATTAGGACTATGCCATAAGACACATTTTAGGTGACAGAGAGGTCAAAGGGCAGCTAGTCCACTCACAGCAGGGCCAGCAGGACCAGTGTTGCCATCAGCACCGCGAGCACCAGCTGGGCCAGAAGGACCAACACGACCTCTCTCACCAGGAAGACCACGACTACCCTGTGCAACAAGAGGAATGAGATATGTACTTAATATAAAAAGTTGAAGTAGGCATGTATTTAAGGCCATTTAAGCTGATAGAGTCATTTGTGCTGGAGGCAGAATTGAGATATACAGTACACTGAAGACACTTTCATAAATTTTAATGTTTGACTTACTCTCTGTCCAGGGGTTCCATTTGATCCAGCAGCACCATTCTCACCCTGTTGAAAAAAGACAAACATAAGCCTTTAAAATATGACACGATATATTTGACTGGATTCATTTTATGCATTATAAAATGTGGTAAGTGTGCTGTACTTTATGAGTAATAAAATCAGTACTAATAGTAATAATAATGTCTTTTATTTGTATAGCACCTTAATACACATAATGCAGCTTCACAAGTCAGAATATTTATGTAAAGCATCAGCAAGTGCAGTTGATCTTTTGAATTGCACTTTGATTCCAACAACGGTATTGTTTTATGTATTTTTAAAGTGGCAGGTGCATTTCTTTATAGTCTGAGATGTTTTATGATGTAAACCTTTGATTACTACCTTAAGACCAGCGGCACCAGGCTCTCCTTTGCGTCCATCAAGACCGGTGTAACCCTGAGGAACAAGAAACGACATGTTAAGTCTCATCTTCTATGAGAAATGTTGTTTTTTGGAATTAATAGCTAAAAGCTAACAATGTCTTCTCATGAGTCCTCAATAGTAAGCACTTACTCTGTGTCCCTTCATGCCAGGAAGTCCAGGAGTTCCGGGGAAACCACGGGCACCCTGTAGAAGAAAGAGCAAAGATGATGTTCCTTGTAAGAAAAATGACTGAGGTAGATACAAACATCCTTGATTTAAACAAAAAAGTGCATTTTGATGCCCTTACCTGTACTCCAGGGACTCCTCTGTCTCCAGGTTTTCCAGGTCTGCCATTGTTACCCTTTGAGAAGAATATAAAAGAGGATGTCAAGACACAGCGTTTATAAATGGGGCAATGCATGGTCCAGTTAGAAGTTCAATTTTAGTATATGGTAATATAGCACTCACATCTTCACCATTTTTGCCAGGAGGTCCAGGAGGTCCACGAGCACCAACACCTCCCTGTAATGAGATGATAGAAAGAGAAATCAACATTAAAGTTGAAAAGTCATTTCCAAACTGTGTGAAAAAAAAACAAAAAAACTGTGTTGACCAAGAGTACTTACAGCCTGTCCGGGCTCTCCAGGCTCACCAGCATGTCCTTGGAATCCTTGAGGTCCCTATATATTCACAGAAAAAGGAAGAAATGTTACATTTATTTTTTAGAGCCATAAACACTCAGTATAATACTTAATTAAATGATTGATTATCAAAATAATAACTTACTCTAAATCACTAATTCTAAACATTTTTATTTAAAAATTTTATTGAAAAGGAATCAATACTTCAATCAGTTTGTTAAACAAATACTCACAGGGGCACCGGGAGGTCCAGATGGGCCTCTAGGTCCCATCAAACCCTGAAAAAGAGAAAGTGAAAGTAAAAATGAGTGGCCTGAGGACTCAGTTAATTAATAGTTTATAAAATATGAAATAATATAGATTAATAGTAACAGTTTTTGGATGTCATCATACTTGAGTAGTAAACTGTTCAAGTTTTTAATATACTCTTAATATAAATGTGATGTTAATATATTTAATAGCAGAGAGGATTTGCATCAACTGATATGAAACTGAACAGAAAAGAAGCTTATATTAAATCACGTGAGCTCACCATAGGTCCAGGGCCAGGGTCAGGTCCTTTAGCGCCATCATATTGAGCAGCAAAGTTCTACAGAAGAAATTACGCAAAATATTTAGCATAAATAAAACATATTGAGCAATAATAATCAATTATTTTATTTCAGTAATTATTGTTTTCTTTTATTTCAATAATACAATATTTTAATATTAACTTTATATTCCAATATCATTAAAAACATTCAGAAAGAAATGGAAAGCTGTTTCTAGGCTTGTATTGAAAATAAATACAGCTCACACTTTTGGAAGCCATTTTGAGGCCAAGGTTCAGGGCAAAGGTTAAAGGTCAAATGTTAAATATGACTGGGTCAAGGGGTAATGGGAGGATCATGAGATTCAAATATAACTACCCGCAAGCTTTAATCACACAATCGCTATGCAATGCACAGGTTTAGGTCCCTGGAAAAGTTTTTTGTTCGAAATGGAAACTTACTCCACCAAGACCAGGGGGGCCAGGGGGGCCGGGAGGCCCAGGAAGTCCAGGTCTGCCGGGGTTTCCATCTGGTCCTTTAGGACCCTATGGAGAACAAGAACAAATAACAAAATTAAGCTAGTTGTGATTGTTCTATTGTTTTAAAATGTGAGTTAAATCTGTTGTGTTGATGTAAACTAGCCACCATGCTAATCTAGTGAAACTGATACCAAAAATATACATATTAGCTTTTTCCTATTCATGTTATTAAAGATGATGGTTAAGTTAAACACCTTATAATAATCTCTTTGGCCTATATTAAATATGACTATATTGTTGAAAAATTACGGGATAAACTTACCCTCACACCTCTGGGTCCTTTTGGTCCCCTGGGGCCCTATTTACAGAAAAGTATAACCAGACAACTGTTTTAAAGTCCAACAGTATATTAATACTCCTTCATATGAAGACCACTTGCTTTTTTATATGCATGCTCAGGGTTATAGCAAAAACAACAAAAAACGGATGTTTTCCATATTTAAGTCACATTTACATATGCAGTTCCACAGTCATAAACATGAACATTAGAACCAATGCTTATCTTCATATAATTGCACATAGAAAAGTGAATAAATAAGTACAGGATTTATTTATTCCACCTTTCTAAGATTCTTATGTCATTTGATGTGCATGCTCATATCAAAAGCATTTCTTGTATTCTTAAAACTACAAACATGCAAATTAATCTTGCAAAACTCTTATAACATGCACAGTGCAGTATGTATCACTAACTACTACTAACATCATGCATGCAACTTAATTAGATGTTAATGAAGGTAGCAATGCACCAGTCATGTGATGCCACATTCAACCAAGGTACTTTAAGGAGCTCAGAGGCCTAGTTTACATCACACGGCAGGACATTGAACCTGCCCCACTGACCGAAATTTGATGTTTCTCATTACGTTCCTTTAAGCACCTTCTGTTGTTAGTGATTTATGTGATATTCAGGTGAGCAATTTGATTCAATCCCAAATAACATTCAATATTTATGCCAATTTTAATAATCTATGTTATGCATGTCCACTTGAGGGAACTGCTGGGCGAAATCCACCAGGCCGGAGGAATTTCTGCGGCATGTTGATTTTGTTACTCTGAGTCCACCTCTTCACCAGGCCATCTAAAAAGATCCATTGTGCCCAGGTTGTCTGGTAGGCAGGATAGGGTGGTCTCTAGTTTCACTGACATTTGCTCGAGCCAATGGTGCTTTCCTCCTTCCCGTCACAGGCAAGAAGGAAAAACCCCAGAAATTCTGATAGTCCGAAATGCTCTGGTATATTTGAGATTGACCAAAGGATCTTCTCACCGAATATCAGCATCAATTTGGAGATTTGGGATCAGATAAGGTAAATATCTCTATTAATACAATTGAAATAACTTCATGCGAGTGTACTGACCGCTGTATGATGAAGATGGGGGTGGAGGAAGAAAACAGAAAGAGAGAGAAGGAGAGAGAGACAGACAGAGGTGATCGATTAGTTATGCACTCCATATGTTGAAATACGGTAACAGTTCTAAAAAAACATTTATGAAAGTCTACTATTCATTATTCTAGGCTAATATTCACTCAGTCTAAGCATTTCAGAAGAATCTGAACAGAAAAAAATAAATGTTTATTGTAAATACAGTCCCCTCATGCAAAAATGTGTGTGTTAAAAAGAAAAGAAAACAGGAGTTGTCTTCATTTTATTTGTATTTTTTTGCATTGTTGCTAAAATAAGAAGACCAGATTTTAGTAGGCCTGGATTGAATTTCGTGCATTTACATCCATGTCTTGCTGAAAAACAATAAAGTGTGTCTAGATTAATAACTTGGGGTTAAATTTGATTTTATGATTGAGCAACTGTAAGAATGGACGATGTACAAAACTGTAGTATAGTGCATTTGCTAAAAGTATTATCTCAAAATCCTAATTTATATACTTATTTATGTACTTAATGTATTAAATTTACTAATCAGCTTTTTATTTGTTTGAATTACTTTATTGAGTCTAATTAATGTGTGAAAAATCATAGTAATTTTTTTTCTCAAAATGTAATTTCTTACAGGTGGATGAACAAGATTATATATATATATATATATATATATATATATATTCTAAAATGCATGTATGTTTTAGAGGCATAACATCAAATTTATGATAGGCCTAAATGTGAAGTTTTTGTTTAACATATACTTTAATACATAATTTATAGTAACTCTTTTATTATTTATACCGAAAGCACTTAATTTAAATCAGATTATTAACAGTTTTATAGGATGTTGCTTAAAAATGATGTTACAGACTTTAGCCAGCAGGGGGCAGATTTTACAGACCCCCATAATTAAAAAAACACTCCTGGAGTCTGGGACAATGATGAGGTACAGCGCCCTAACCTAGACAGCTGTCCGTAATTTGTCTATATTTTTGTACGTTTTTGCTAATACTTTTTAATAACTATGCCATATGTTTCCGTTTCTCAATCGCAACAGATGAAAATATCCAAGACCACGAAGATTCCATTAAAAAGATCCGCTGGATTTTACAGTGGCAAGCCAAAAGGAAACGCCTCAATTCTTCAGATGCAGTTCTAGCTTTCCTTGAGGTAATTTCCCAGCAAGGTTCAACCAAGCAAGCGCAGCAAATCCAGTAGAAGAAAGAAAAAGCCTTAAGATCCTTGGTTAGACAAAAAAAGCATATTTCAAACTTACATTGACATGATGCTAGGTACGAAGTCACTGCAAGCAGCAACAGAATCCGGGTATCCACAAAGCTGAGCATGTCTAAACCGACATGCAGACTCCTTGTGCTGCAGTGCCCTGGTTTAACCACTTCAAGCAGGCATACAGTTGTGGTATAAACTCCAAACTTAGCAGGAACCTGCTGCCTTGATGCTAGAATAATAAAGACCAACCAGCCCTATTTATATGGCAGGAGGTTCCCTTGACTGCGTGTCCAGAGTGAGACCCCAAACCAATGGGAGAGAGAGAGTCTATATGACTCTCATCCTAGCACTGCCCTCGTCCCTGCCTCTCTCTCAGACTTTGGCAATGCTCTGACAATGATGACGAGTACAACGTTTTAATTAGATCCATTCTTTTGAGGACGTGGACATGGTCGATCTTTATAAGAGAAAATCTTACCGTTTTTCTCAGGCTTTTCAATGGCGCTTATAGTTCATGTGGAACGGATGGGTCCGAGCGCGTCCAGCGGACACTTATGGCACTTATGACACTTATGGTTTTGCGCATTTGACGCATCTTCACAATGCGCTCCTGACCCCGGATTCGCGGGAGAGATATCTAACTGAAGAGTACTCGCTATATGCAGGCTTCGGCATATCGATTTGAAATGTAAAAACGCGCATCACTGTCCGATCAGGTCACCATTACGCGCATGAGTTTGAACGGAACTCTGGCATCTTTTTGCCTTTCATTATGCATTAAATTGATCTGCTTTACCATATAGATACCACACTGAAATCCTCACATTTTTTCGTTTTATGTATGCACTATGCAGACTGCCATAGCCTGCAATTAATTTTGACTTTGTCTAAAGTAAAGCTCTACTAAACCATACAGTGTACTGTTAGGCTATATGGGTCAATGATGTGACGACTTTTCCTCCCTGGATCTATTTCGTTATTTAGAATTACATTCATGGAGTTCAGACAAAACTGACTATTCTTCAGTGATTAATGTTTCTAAGTCAACTTTGTGGGGCTTAATATAAGTCTGGGTCGTGTAACTGTCCAGACATTCTTACAAAAAAGTAAGAAAGTTAAAAACAATAATAATAGGACAACAATAAATAAAAAAGACTGAAATGGTAAAAAAAAAAAGACAGAGAAAAAGTAAAAAATGTTACATTGTTTGACATTTGGGATTGATTTATTGTTGAGTTATTATTTATTAAGAAAATAAGCAGTGGAGCAATTTGTTAAAATATTACAAATAATAAAATAAACATTTCTCTTGCAAATCAGTGTGAAAAAGTCAGTGTGGCATAATTGACATGCAGGAAGCCATTTTGTTGTCATGTGACAAGAAAAACAGTGATGACCCCTTTAGACCCTCATGACTTAAAAATGACTTTAAAATATCACATTTTTGTCATTTTTATGAAGAGTCAGGTTTTGTCTAATATGTTTGAATATTATATTTGAAAACTTTAACCTATTGGTAGATTTTTTAAAGTAAGGATTTCTCTTTTTTATCATTCTTATTTGTCATTTACCCATACATTAAAGACCAACTGGCTAGCCTCAGGCTTTTTTCTTCATTGTTCAAACTCTTTTGAAAGACAATTTTGCTGTAGACCTTTACTTCGGCTCACTTTTAGACAGAAGACCAAGGCCAGTCTAGGAGATCTAATTTCAGATCCTGCCTTCCTCAGTGCAGCTCTGGCCACAGGACCAGACATGTCTGCAGCCAGAATCCACCACTTAGTCCTCTGCAGAATGTGGAGCTTGAAAGCGCACAAACCCTATGGCATGTTCACCAAAACACACATTTACTGTGTCTACAAGTGTGTGTTTCAATCTAATTCAATCTAAATTTTCTTCCAATCTAAAATTACTACCAATAGGAACACTGTAAAAAATAAGTAAAATGCATATGTTTTCAAGCTTTTAATCATTAATAATGGTGTTTTTTTTAACTGGCTGTAGGCTAGACAGCTAAACAGGGATCCCACACTGATTAAAAGCATCAGTTGTTGTTGGATATTTCTGTGCAGTTTACAGTAATGTTCTATTGTCAGTAAACTGCAAGTGGCACTGTTATGTTGATGAATACATGGAAACTGAGGCTCACACATGCACATAAACTCACTTGACACTTTATAATGAATGAGCAGATGCTACAACGCAAATAGCATGAGTTTAAATAATGTTAGATGCTATTTAGTGTATAGAGTAGCATATTATTTGCACCTCAGTGTATTGTAGTCCCGTGTTGTATTTAGTAAAATCACAAAAAAGATGCCATATTGGGACCATACTTGTCCCTTTTTCTAAAACCTAACCCTAAATCAGCATGTAGTAAAGGTGTCCTGTAGGAGCCATGGTTTTGAGCATGTGCACAAAATGAAGCTATTTGCACTTAGTGTAAATAGAAACTCAGTAATGATAACTGATGTGCAAGCATTTTTGTTTTCTTCAGTGTTATAAACTCCTGAGGTCTGTTACAGCCCACCCACTGTTTAAATGGTTAATTGGACAGGATGGGAAAGTTCATAGACTATGAGTGCTTAATTAGACTCCTCAGCAGGACTGTAACACACACAGTAACTCACACCTATTATTGTCACTAGTGTTAATGACGTCTCTACAGACAGAGTCATATAACTTTGACATCTACTTGAAACCCAGAAAGGGTTGTGGCAGTTAAGGTGTATTGTATACATACAGTATATTTATTAGGCTGAATAACAAGTTTTCTTAAAATGGCGGCTCCACTATGTCTTTTCCATTGGGCTTCACTTCTCTGCGCCAGAAAAATATTAGTCATTGCTGGAATGTCCAAGCAACTCGCTTGTAGTTAAAGCAGGGAAAGCAATGAGGGGGAGGAGCGTATGAGAGCAAATGTGTTTCAAAGATGGTCAGGCACTGCAGCATGTTCAGTCAAACATGGAATTCAACAGATTCAAGAGAGACTAGATGAAGATTTGGGAACAGTGCTTATGTACCGCATTAGTGAAGCAGAAGATGAATTAGGAAAAAAAAACATACATGCATTTGCTTACTACATAACTGTTGTTATTTTGAGCTTTATGAAAGTTAATAATAATAATAATAATAATTAAAGCATAAGAACAATAGTAGCAATAATAATCATCATCATCATAATTATTGTTGTTTATATAAATACAATAATCATTTACCAATTTTATAGCATCTTTTATTTATAAAATAATTGTTAATAATAATTGTATTATAATTTTTACAATTTAAATATGTAATTTAAATCTGCAAAAAAAAAAAAAAACTTGAATAGAAGTAAAATAAATTTAAAAAATTTAGAAGTCTAATCATTGTAAGAAACAATATTTTATGGTTCAACAAAATTGTTAATTTTCCATATTGAACAAGAATAGCCTGAACAAGAAGATGCAAAGGATGCTTTATTTGAATTCTATGGTTATTTCACACTCATAAAAGCATCTTTTAAGATTGTAAATGTTTCTGAAACAGGATAAAGGCTTTGTTAACTTTGTTTGTTCGTGTACCATTCACTTTAATGACATTAATATTTGAGATCTCTATTATGATGTTGCTTTTCAGATGTTGCTCAGCTTTTATTGTCGGCCATTTTGCAGAACTCTCCTTTTTCCACTGAGGTCTCCAGACTGCGAATGGTTTGCTAGTGCTGTATTTTGTTGGATTCCAGATGTGCTTAGCTCAGGCATCGTGTGATTGGCTGCGTGCTCAACCCAGTTTCCGCGTCTCAGATTTCTCCACATCCAGAGGCAGAGCAGAGGAGGTACATGGACCACATAAAGCCTCATGTTAGAGTTTATCCACTGTACACCTGCCAGCTAGCTGCAACATGATCAGTACAAGACTATCATACCAGTGTGGCTGTCACAGCATGTATCTAATGCAGTCAGACACAAGTGTGAAAACCAAATGTAAACAATGTAGATTCACAGCTAAACTATAGAGGAAGGGGGGGCAAGACACAACTTGAGCAATTTGTTTGTTTTGTGATTTTTATAATATGTACTAGACTTATTGCACTGAAAAATTTAGGTTGATATATGAAACATGTTATTTTAGATTTTTTTCAGTGCAGTAAAGTCTTGTCAATGGTTAGCTACTTATGCCAAATTTTAGGTACAGTTTAATTTTTTTTTTTTCGTTTTTAAAGAGACAGGATATGTGCTAAAGAGGAAGATTATGCTCGTATTCAAACTGAACTAGCGCTTCCCCTGAGGAGAGTTTCTAAAGATCTGTCATTCTTGAAGGTGAGAGACACGCCCAAGTGAGGCATCCTCAGTCAAGCGTGCATTTAAACAGCCTGCCTTTAAACAACTGCCAAGGTGTTACTGGCGCAGAGTAGTGTAGAGTACATGCATGCATACATACATATATATATATATATATATACAGTGGGTACGGAAAGTATTCAGACCCCCTTAAATTTTTTCAATTATTTTATGTTGCAGCCTGATACTGCAATTGTTTAAATTCATTTTTTTTCTCATTAATCTATACTCCGTACCTCATAATGACAAAGTGAAAACAGGAATTTAGAAATGTCTGTAAATGTATTAAAAATAAAAAACATCCCATTTACGTAAGTATTCAGACCCTTTGCAACAACTTGAAATTTAGCTCAGGTGCCTCGCATTTCTCTTGATCATTGCTGAGATGTTTCTACACATTGATTGGAGTCAAATTAAATTGATTGGACATGTTTTGGAAAGGCACACACCTCTCTATAAAAGGCCTCAGAGCTGACAATGCATATCAGAGTGAAAACCATGAGGTCAAAGGAACTGCCTGCAGAGCGCAGAGACAGGATTGTATTGAGGCACAGATCTGGGGAAGGCTACAAAAAAAATCCTGCTGCACTGAAGGTTCCCAAGAGCACAGTGACTTCCATAATTCTCAAATGGAAGAAGTTTGGCTCAACCAGGACTCTTCCAAGAGCTGGTCGCCCAGCCAAACTGAGCAATTGATGGAGAAAGGCCTTGTCTAGAGTGGTGACCAAGAAGCTGATGGTCACTCTAGTTGAGCTCCATGATCATATATGCAGATGGGAGAAACCTACAGAAGGACAAACATCACTGCAACACTCCACCAATCTGGGCTTTATGGCGGTGTGGCCAAACTCAATCCTCTCCTCAGTGAAGACACATGAAAGCCCGCACGGAGTTTGCTAAACACCTGAAGGACTCCAAGATGGTGAGAAATAAGATTCTCTGGTCTGATGAGACCAAGATAGAATTAAGGCCAAAAAGTTCTAAGCGGTATGTGTGGAGAAAACCAGGCACTGCTCATCACCTGTCCAATACAGTCCCAACAGTGAAGCATGGTGGTGGCAGCATCATGCTGTGGGGGTGTTTTTCAGCTGCAGGGACAGGACGACTGGTTGCAATCGAGGGAAAGATGAATGCGGCCAAGTACAGGGATATCCTGGACGAAAACCTTCTCCAGAGTGCTCAGGACCTCAGACTGGGCTGAAGGTTTACCTTCCAACAAGACAATGACCCTAAGCACACAGCTAAAATAACGAAGGAGTGGCTTCACAACAACTCCGTGACTGTTCTTGAATGGCCCAGCCAGAGCCCTGACTTAAACCCAATTGAGCATCTCTGGAGAGACCTAAAAATGGCTGTCCACCAACGTTTACCATCCAACCTGACAGAACTGGAGAGGATCTGCAAGGAGGAATGGCAGAGGATCCCCAAATCCAGGTGTGAAAAACTTGTTGCATCTTTCCCAAAAATACTCATGGCTGTATTAGATCAAAAGGGTGCTTCTACTAAATACTGAGCAAAGGGTCTGAATACTTAGGACCATGTGATATTTCAGTTTCTTTTTTAATAAATCTGCAAAAATGTCAACAATTCTGTGTTTTTCTGTCAATATGGGGTGCTGTGTGTACATTAATGAGGAAAAAAATGAACAAATGATTTTAGCAAATGGCTGCAATATAACAGAGTGAAATTTAAGGGGGTCTGAATACTTTCCGTACCCACTGTATATATCATCTCACTAATGAAATAATTTTATAATTATAAAATACAAAAAGATAAATACAAAAAAAACAATGCTATTGTGAAATTATTAATTTTTTAAAATATATTTTAGCTTTTTTTTTTTTTTTTTTTTTATATATTACATGTAATTTTTTTTATGTATTTATTTCTGTGATAGCAAAGCTGAAGTTTTTAGCACCCATGTCTTCAGTGTCACATGGTCCTTCAGAAATCATTTTCTCATGCTGATTTGCTGCTTTTTTTAATTTATTTGTTTTTAAATTATTATCAGTGTTGAAACAGTTGTGCTGCTTAATATTTTTGTGGAAACTGTGATGTGTATTTTTCTTTGAATATAAAGTTCAAAAGAACAGCATTTATTTGAAATAGAAATCTATATTATATAATATTATATTATTTTTGTAAAAGGACAATGAAGTAGAAATCCGTATTGTATCATTTGATTATATCATTTTTTTTCATTCATTTTAATTAATGGGTAGCTCCAATCCTGGATGCTTATTGGTCAACCATGCTAAAATACATGATATCACCAGTTGAAGCAAAATGTATAGCTAATGCTATTAGTTATTGTTTGCAATGTTGACATGGACTTTTATCAAGTAATTAAGTAAATGAATGAAATTCAAACAGAATATGGCACTAACATTGTTCATAAGTTCAATTCCCAGTATGTCCCTTTGCTTTTATAGTTTAAAAATGGATTAAAATCATCTGTTAAATTTTAGTACGCATTTAATAAAAGCAATAAAATAGACTAGGATGTGCTATATTAAGTCAAGCCAGTTGCAAGGAGTGCTTAACTCTCTCAACTCTTACCTAGCGTAAATATTGTAATGGATTCATAATGAGTGTAATGCATTTTTGCTTATATGGGATACACAGGCACTGTGGGTGAGCAGCAAGAGCGCTAGACTGCTGGTGTGGCATGTGAATTATCCTATCTTTGAGAAAGCACTGCTAGACAGTAGGTCATTAAGGAGGAGGAGCACACACTCCCATAATTTAGAACTCATTTGACTGAGAAGAGCACACACACTCGCACGCAGAGAAAGAAAGTAGGCTGAGGTTTTGAAATTACAGGCTATGCTCCAAGGCTGATATCCTTTTTTCCTTACTTTGGGCTCTGTGGTGATGACCTTTCCATATGAAATGAGAGAAAATCTGCAGCAAAAATGAGCAGAGCAAATCATATTGTCTGACACCTCAGTGCTACTAGTGCTGTTTTGACGGTTTTGCATCTTTAAGGACTAATAACTCTAAGTTATTAGGACCATCCATTAGATATTTGATATTTGTCTCCTTGTTGTCCCAGCATAGTTGGTCATCATTAAAAAAACTTAAATATGCAGTTTAACACCATCATCATCATCTGACAACTAGATCGAGCATTCTCAATCTGTGAGATAAGTCAAGAACATAGCCTTCTTAAAAGAGAGAAGAAGAGAGAGAAGAAAAGAGAGAATCAGAGCTGGGAACCACCCTTGCTTCTGCCTAACACATAGTTAGTTTTATTCAGTGTCCACATGACTCAAAGTCTGGTCAGCAAAGGCATAATAAGCGGTATAAAAATACACAAGCACAATGTTGCAGGAGCACACAGCCAGTTAAATTGGTAGATGGGTCTGCAGTGGTTTGAGAGTAAAGTCCTAACATATAATACCTTTTTAGGCAAGCAAGGAGTTGTCCAGCAGAAGCATATTGACCATTTAGTAGAATGAAAGAAAATACTGAAATATATTATTAATATTATTAATCTAATAATAGATTTATAATAATAATAATAGTATTTTATTATAAATATCAATGTATCAATATAATTTTTGTTCTTAGGAAGATCAAAGAAAATGCACTAAAAAAAAGGAATAGAAACAATTTCGACTCAGAAATTACTCGTAAATTTCACAAATAATTACAGAAAATTGACAAGTAACACACAGAATTAAATGTGAACTTTTTAATTAGAAAGACAGAAATGATATTTTCTTGTAAAACATATTCCAATAATCTTTGTTTTGTTTTTTTACAACTTCCAAAAATATTTTATTACAGTGTGCACAAAATGATTATAGATTATAAATAGTGCTGTCAAACGATTAATCGTGATTAATCGCATCCAAAATAAAAGTTTTTGTTTACATAATATATGTGTATATTTATTATTTATATATAAAGACACACACAGCATATATTTAGAAAATATTAACATGTATTTACATGTATATATTTATATTCATATGAATTATTTCATATATAAATACACTATATTGCCAAAAGTATTGGGTCGCCCCCTTCTAATGAACAGGTTTGACTACTTTAGTAATTTCTATGAGTACAAATCTTAATGCATTCATTCATTCATTTTAAAATCAGACACAAGTTTACTGATAAACTAATTGCACTATGTGCAATTTTTACTGATAAACTGATTCACCTTTAAATGTCTGCTGTGAATACTGTTTCACATTTATGCATGCAAAGTAAATCTTCAATATTTCTGTGCAGTTAATAAGTATAATGTTAGTTATACTTATACTATAATATTAGTTGATTCATGAGTGTGTTTGATCAGGCCCAAGCAAAGCTGGATCCTGCATATGAGTGGGTCATTAAATAGTTAAGCTAAAGCAGCCTCAGTAAAGTCAAACGGTGAAATCTTTTCCATATAACAGCACACATGAGGAATAGTTTAAGTGAGTCCAGCTGTCTGGACCGTCTCTCTCTCTCTCTCTCTCTCTCTCTCTCTCTCTCTCCCTCTCCCCCACCTCCCTTCTTCTCTAACTCTGGAAGAGGGCAAATGTGGTGCAGTATATCATCGCACATCTGGGAAACTCACTTTTGGTTTGCTGCAGCAAGACAAAGCTGTAAGCTGAAAGATTTTCTGATCTCAGAAGAAAAAGAAGACAAAAGTGTTAAATTGTCAAAAAACACAGAATGTTGAATATTGCTAGCTGTCCTGCCAACCTCACCAGGCACCAATATACCACTCTGTAAACACATTCAATTACAGCTCTTTGGTACTGTGGTCTCCTACAGTGTGGGAAGCAAAGGAAACGTGAATGCCAATGATAGAACGCAGCAATTTACATTGCCTTCAGCTCATTGGCCGCCTCACGGCTGTCCATCAAAAGTAATGGGGAGGGAACTGGGAACTGGGCTCCACCTTCATATGAAAAGAGAGAAAGAAAAACTGTTTTATGCAGCTGACATGTCATGTATGCAGCTGAAATCTGATATAAATGATTAAACTGTTGCATAGAAAAAATATTCTATTGGTTCTTTCTAAAAGAGGAGGCTGGGCTCATTGCTTTTCCAATATGGAAAATGTGGCTGCCCAGTCGACTTATCATGTTCTCCAACACAAATTCCTTTGTCTTCAACTATTTTAACAGTCATGCAAGCAGCTCTCAATTGTTTCATATTTCCTATCAGTGGACAAGTTTTGAATACAGTTTATACTTTGCATTCAAAAGTGACCAGAGCATCAGAACTTTAGATCCCAGAAGTCCTCCGTTCTCTCCCCGTTCCACACCCCAAACCCCCACACAGCCTGAGCTCAGACGTAAACAGCAGGAGAAACTGCAGCAAGCGTGAGTTATGGTTAAAGAGGGCAAATACGTTGTAGAAAAAAACTCGCATATCTGACTCAAAAGCTTTTCTTCTTTTGTAAAGAGAAATTGTGAAATACTGATCAACAACTGAAGAACCACTGGTTTCTGGATTTGGTGAAAATTTAGCAATGCCAGCTAATTGTTTACAATTAGACTCCCACCTGTCAAACAAAACTCTCCCTAACTAGTTTGCCTTTAACTACCACTGAACCTCCTGATAAAATTATCACCAGTCCTCAGGCATGATCCAACACCCTTTTAAAAAGTTGTGTGAGGATCCACTAACAGAAGAACCATGCTCTCCATCACACAGGACCTTGGGTCAATATTTTATTTTATTTTATTTTATTATTTGCCATACATGTATCATGTTGCCAAAATGTCTTCAAGCAAAAACAATTTTATTTTATTTTATTTTTTATTTTTCGCTATACATGTATCATGTTGGCAAAATGCCTTCAAACTAATTTCAATTTCATCCTGTTAAATCTCTTCATGATGACACTTCCCACTAGTCTCATGATTTCTGACACTCAAACTCACACACTATAAACACACAAACTCATTCACACATTCTGTACCTTTCTATTATTAAGTTGTTTCCTAAAATTTCATGCTATAATTTGTTTGGTGCAAGACTAACTCTTTCTATGAAGTCCAGTAAAGCACTACAATTTAAAAAGATACTGAGTTGAAGAATAAACTTTTAATATTAATATTCAACAGAAATATCCACTATGTCTGTATAATGTATTTGACTTATTTCTAATGACAGAGGTCAAATGGTTATAATTTGTCTTTGCTTCATTGTTTTGTTTTGATTTTTTTTTTCATCAAAATTTTAGGGTCATTCTCTCCTGCCCGTAATGTGAGTGTTCCACATGCTGTGTCACATTTTCCATGTTGTCAGTGTGTGGGGGAAGGCAACTCAGCAAATGAAGCTGGTCACTCTCAAACTCTGAAACAGACAATTCTCTATCCTTCTCCGCTTTCAGTGAGTTTATAAGCAACATATGTGACCCTTCAAACTTGTCTCTCATGCTTTCTTCCTTCTTTCCTGCTGGTCTTTCCTCCATCTCCAGCTCATCTTGTCTGTTGCTGAAAAAAAAATCTAAACATTTATTTTGCCTGATAAAACAGTGTTTTTGCCCAAATATACTTCTACCATATCTGTCCTATTACAGTTAGTTAATATAATGCATTGCATTTACAAAGCAAAAACAGTGCAGTTAGTGGTTTTTGAGATGTATTCTTTGCATGTGCTCATTAAAAACATAAGGCCATATGGAGGATTTTACTACTATGGAGGATAAAAACAAATACAGTATATATTTAGGGAACTTGCACCCAGCTTATGTGATAGTGCTTTGGGTAATAATGGTCGTTGGTTGTGATTTAAAAAAACAACGTGGCATGGCATTCTCAGATCTGAGAAACCTTGGGTTAGTGGAATAAGTTGGAGCCACTGAGAGCTGTGAAGGTTGATGGATTGTTCTGTTGGCTTGTTTAGGTATGAGGAATGAGAAGGGAATTTAACTGCAAAGATGAAGCATGAGAGAATCAAATGATGAGATTTTGGAAAGAGAAGACTAAACTGCTTTTAGTGTTTAACAACTACTAGCTTAGTTAGTTGGTTAGTTGTAAATTCAAACCCAGAGTGAAGGAAGTCATATCACAGGGCCATAAAAATCCGTAAAGACACCTGGAAGACATTATATCCATGAGGAAACATATGGAGGGCACACAAGTTTTAAAGAGGCACAGCTCCATTTTTCCACACTGGTGCCTTAAAGGTACTGAAGAGACTGTGGGAGGTCTGGTGCATGACATCATCAAGATGTTTGTGATGTCATCCGTTAACCAAGAAGATCAAAATGTTAGAAAATCAGAGAATTTGAAGACTTTCAAAGTGTGTGTTTTTTGGTCTGGTTAACATGGTAGTTCAATACAATAAATACAAAAAAGAGTCTTCGTCAATCATATAGAAATTGCTCCAACGTTTTAGAAAGTTTTTCAAATGTCGTTTTGTTTCTCTCTTGTCCCTCCATTCGGCCTGGTTGATGATGCCAGAAATTCCAGCTTGGAGAACTGCAGACGAATTTATTTTTTCCAGCTTCCTTTGTCTCGTCCCTCCCCCTTTCTTCTCCAAGAGCTCTCGCAGTGGAAAATCACAGTCACGGTTAATGTGAGATGCAGTTCCTTGTGCTTAACATCTCTCGGCCCTCTTGAATGGAAAGAGAGCCAGTCGCCATTAAATAGCTCAAAAATAATAAACATTTGCCCTTTTAGCATTGCAGTGCTTGTTGCAGACGTATCTGATGAGTTGAGTTGAGTTGAGCGTCATATTTGATATATGCATCACTCAGAGAGATGCAGCTACAGTATCTGAAAAATGGCAACTTCTTTATGCAGTTTTGAAAGTGTTGAAAGCAGGATGAAAGTTTTTTTGAACTCTGTAACTATAAGCCCCTCCCCCCCAAAAGATTGAGCTGCCCATGAAATAGCTGAAGCATGAGTACATTCTCACTGGCCTTTCTCCAGCGTTAAACCGCTGCATCTGGTAGAAATCTCCTGTCCTTTCTCTCGGCTCTTTTGCCTCTCCCACCCTCTGTCGTTTGCTCTCTCTCTCTAAACAAAGAAAAACAGGCGATTCATGTGAAAACAGAGTTTTACAGTCTCTTAAGCAAAAATTCAAATTCATCACAGAAGTGTATAAACTGTCAGCATGCATTAATGGATTTAAAAGAACATTAAGAATATGCTGAAACAGACCTTGCAACAAATGTCCAAAATATTCAGCATATTTCTATTCACCTTATTCTAGTTTTTTTTTTAATGCATTTCTTCCACTACAGTAATACAATACTGTAGGTATAAACTGGCTTTTCGGTTTGATCTATTAAGGAATCTTAGCCTGGAATTTGTAGTACACTTGCCAGGTCACAAAAAAAGCATTGAAAGGAATACTTTCCATTCTTTTTTCTTTCCCAATTTGTTTAACCTACAAAATGATTTAAAAAGAGGAAAAACAAAATAAGACTGATGTTATTTTTTATATTTTGTCTTCTATGTTGAATATATGAATTAAATTTCAGAATGGATACGTATAGGCATGCCCCTCTCCCTCTGCTGCTGCATGGAGAAACGCTTTACAAGGTCATGGGTGTGCCCCCCATTTTCATTGCTGCGTTTTCATCAGATGATTTCTTTTCTAGTTATACTGTAGAGGAGGAGCATTTTCCCTTTTTAACTTTCTGAAATCTGTCACATATACATGTAAAAAAAATTTGAGCTCTTTAAAGTATGCCAATTTTTTTGTGTGTGTTTAGAGACCTAAAAGAAAACAAGAATCCATTGACCAAAATTCTCCTCTCACTGCACATTAACATTTAAGTACATTGTTTAGATTCAGTTTAAGTTGACAGGTAGGTTACTTTGGTGAGCTGATTACCTGAAAGGAAATTGAATATTTGTTTATATATAGATATTCTGCTATTCTGAGCTTCATATATCTCAGACACCAGAAATCAGAATAAATGGGTGTTTCTAACTGAAGACAGTTGTTGATCAATTGGTTAGGATCAAACCATAATACAACATTGTTTTTTTAATCATTATTTAAAACAGATCACTTGAACTCACTAAATTTGCAATAAATGCACAGTTGTGCACACATTTTTTTGAATAAAAGGAGCAGTTACCCAGAAATGAAATATGAAGCATGTAATGCATTTTTCTTTGCATGTAATTATAAAGAATGGGGACTGAAGCTTTCATGCTTAAAAAGGATGTAAAAGCTCCATAAACATACCATAAAAGACTTGTGTGTATAGACAGTATATAAATATATGTATTTGTGCGTTTGTGTACAACCCACACAAGACTTTTATGATTCTTTTATGGAGAATTTCAGAAGTTCATTGAGTTCAGAAGACATATATTTATCTATAGTCTTCTGAACGCTATGAAACTTTTCAAGACATATGTAGTTTTCTGAAGCCAAAGTATTTTTATGAAAGAAATATTCTTCGCTGTGCCTTAAAACACTCCGTACCCAGCCTCTTCTGGCTAGTTATTTTAAAACAGCATTGTGTTATCTTTGGATTATTAGTTAGCAGTAATGGCCATTCTATTTCTTTTAGCTTCATTATTAGTCCATTATGTTCACAGTTATAAAGCTGCAACTTGGTAACTCTGTTTAAATGTCTGTTTCTTTAAATTTTATTGAGGATAGATTGGTGCAAACAGGCCTCTGTGTGAAGTGTTGTATTTCCTGGGAGGTATATGGGGGGAGTTGAGAGTGAAGTTTAGTACGAGTCAAGAATGGGAACCCTCAGGTCATGAGCTGTGCTTTTCTTTGTGTGTGTGTGTGTGGCGGGTTGGAAGAGACAGGACAGGCCAGGACTGGTGCAGCTGCAGTCTGCACAGACTCAAGTTACACTCACTCTTTCTCCTTCTTGTTTTTCAATACTTTTTTTTTTTTTTTTTTTTCAAATCTACTTCTTTAAAATGATCTTATAGGCTTATTAGGTGTGGAAAATGCATTCTACATCAGTATTTATAACAGCCTTTGTCCTTCTCACTTTTTAAAGTTTCGTTATGGGAGCATCATATTGGTGAATCAACCATACTTCAACCATATTTCCTCTCTTAGTATGCAATCCATAACATTTACAACCCAATTAGTGGCACAACAGAAACCTCTAAACAATTATACAGTTCTCATTCACTACCATCTCTCATGCACTAGTACCTCTATTGTAATTTTGGTAGGAATTGTGGTTCAGACACATCAATTGCAAAATCTGTATTATTTAACATATATTACAGAGGATTATTTAAACATAAAAATACCTATTTAAATGTGGAACAATAGCAGCTGTGCATGTAGAATCTGAATGTAAACATTCTTCCCTCATTTTAATTATTTACCAACTGGTTTTACATTCTATATGTGAAGGATTGGTTGTAAAAGAAGAAGCGTTTTAGGTGTGTCACCTCGTGGCCATGTGTTGAGTGTGGTTAAATTAGGGTCCTGTCTGGGGTGCTCTTTATAGGGAACACCTGCCAGTCCTGCTGAGACTTCAGGGATGTGCTCGGCATATTGCCAAAGCAACATGTTCAAATGTTCAAAATGTTCAAATCCCACCTAGGTCATTTTGTTTTTTGACAAAAATATTCAAATTATGCATTTACTTTTATTGAAGTTTATTAAGGGTGTTGGTTTATTAGTAGTCTACCTGTTGAAATCCCCAGACATGCTACAAGACCCCAAATTAAAGTTCTTTCATATTATAAAGATCCAAGGCTCTACTGTTTATACTTCAGTGCCGTTATTACAGACCACAGTCTTAAAATTAAAGATAACAGGAAGGAC
The DNA here is from genome assembly GCA_021397915.2 of Tor tambroides. Classification (NCBI taxonomy): domain Eukaryota; kingdom Metazoa; phylum Chordata; class Actinopteri; order Cypriniformes; family Cyprinidae; genus Tor; species Tor tambroides. The sequence continues at coordinate 30,720 of JAFVLL020021520.1, forward strand.
CATAAATGGGTTTAGAAGAACCATTTTTTATTCACTAAAGAAACTAGAAGAATAATTTTTCTAAGTGTAAATCCATTTTGATAGTCTTTTTTTCTTTTCTGAAATGTGAAGGATCCAGATGTTTCTTTCGGAATATGCTCACAACTCCTTGTTCAAGCTCTTGTTCTGTCCAGGCTGGACTATTGCAATGCTCTCTTGGCAGCTCTTCCAGCCAGTTCTATCAAACCTTTACAATTAATCCAGAACCGAAAAGAATTCACATCACACCTCTGTTTATCAGTTTGCACTGGCTATAACTGCTCGCATAAAATTCAAGGCATTAATGTTTGCCTACAAAACCACCACTGGCTCTGCACCCCTTTACCTAAATTCATTACTTCAGACTTATGTGCCCTCTAGAAGCTTGCGTTCTGCAAGTGAACGTCGCTTTATTGTGCCATCCCAAAGAGGCACAAAATCACTTTCACAGACTTTTAAATTAAATGTTCCCTCCTGGTGGAATGACCTGCCCAACTCAATCCGAGCAGCTGAGTCCTTAGCCATCTTCAAGAATCGGCTAAAAACACATCTCTTCCATCTTTATTTGACCCTCTAACTCT
>JAFVLL020021520.1:31418-75847 GCA_021397915.2 Tor tambroides
AAGTTACTTTAATGTACAGTATTTGCACCAAAAAATGATAAGGATTTATGCTGATATATATCGTCCAAAACCACACTTTTCCAGGGGTGTTTCCAAACTTTTGGAGGGCAGTGTATATTTAACTTCACACTTCAAGCTTGAATGAAGACTGCATAATCTTGAAAGAAGAATTGCAAAAGTATCAGCAGGCATGACGTGACACTGACCTGGAAACCAGGAGCACCAGCTGATCCCTGCTCTCCCTTCTCACCTGGGGCACCCTAAATGAGAAGACAACAATCCGTTACCACTGAGAAACAGTGAAAGGTCATGTACTAATCCACATATATAGTCTTTTCAGAAAATTTCAGATGGCCTTCTTACAGCAAGTCCGACAGGACCAGCAGGGCCGTTGTTACCATCAGGACCAGGAAGACCCTAAATAAAAAGAGGACCGCAATCAGAGCAGCTCAATAACTAATAACTCGCTCCTTGAGACTGGATATTGAAGAATGTTTATATATGTGTATATTTTTCTCTCTGAGGTACTTACTCTCAGTCCAGTGGGGCCAGCAGGTCCCTTCTCACCAGGCTTGCCAGGCTCACCCTGCAAGGTTCATTGATAAGGTCATTGATACGTTATTACATTTTGAATCTCTAAATAAAGATAAAATGTACAAAATACAGTCAGTACTTACAGAAGGTCCCTTAGGACCGGGGAATCCAATATTACCGGGCTGGCCTCTGGGTCCAGTTGGGCCAGGGGGGCCAGTGCGGCCATCTTGACCAGAAGCACCCTAGAGAACAGCATATAAAGTGTTGACAAGTGTGCACAAAGCACAATGTTCTAATGAATTAGTAATATTTTTCTTGGTAACTCAAACTATGTGTATAGTATGAATATAAAAAACTGTGATTGTACTAACAGCGGGTCCTTCCTTTCCAGGGGGTCCAGAACTGCCGGGGCTACCAGGGAGACCCTGAAAATATATAAAGCGATGGTCTTGTTCATATGGTCACATGTCAAGAATGATTGATCTTGTAAAATAGGAGAAATTTCACGTTTCTTTCTTTGTAATTTAGAGTTTTTTCATAATGGACTGGACAGATATAAAGTAGTAAGAGGCTGATACTCACTCTAGCTCCAACAAGACCAGCCTCACCAGCACGACCAGCATCTCCAGGAGGTCCACGGGCTCCAGGGGCACCAGTAGCACCACGGGCACCAGGCATGCCCTGAGGTACAAGATTCATAGATCAGTGTCTTAAATAAAGCATCAGAACAATGTATAATTGCATGGATTTTCAGAGATCATATATTGTATTTGTATGCATATTTTTTATTTGATAGTGATCTATGCTTTTATCCAAAGTAGCTAAACCACTGTCACATTCTATATACACTCCATAGCTTGATTCAATACAGAACAGGTCTTTTAATATCACTTGAATCTTACCATTGGGCCCGATCTGCCAGCCAGACCAGGCAGACCACGAGTACCAGCTGCTCCCTACAAGAAACATGAATATACATAGATGAGCAAAAATAAAAAACATAACCAATTACATATATGAGTATATTTTATTCAAAAAATTAACCATTGTATCAAGCCTTATAAATATTTAGCATTATTCTTACAGGAAGACCTCACACAGTCTACTGGACTTTTACTTTTTTCAATATTCTTTACTGTTGTTCTGTACTTCTTGTACTTTTTCTTTCAAATCCTTGGCCCACTAACCAACTAAAACTGGTGATCATACAATTGTATTGTTTTATTTTTGTCCCCTTATAAGTCAAGATTCCATTCTCTCTCTGACATTTACAATTAAAATGGAGATGCCCCTAATAAATTAATATTAACATTTTATTAATAAGCTCAAACTTACTCTAGGTCCACGCAATCCAGCGGGTCCAGTAGCTCCCTGCTCACCAGTTGAGCCTCTCTTGCCCTCTTCACCAGAAGGACCAGGGGGTCCCTGAGGACCAGCACTACCCTGTACAGGAAAAAGGCAAAGAAGGGAGTGAACAAGGACATTCAGCCATAGCACAGACTGTATGCCTAATAAATTGTTGAGATGGCTGTCAGTGTGTATACTCACAGGCTCACCCTTGACACCAGCATCTCCCTTCACTCCAACAGGTCCGGGGTCACCCTGAGCATCCAAACAGTTCAAAGGTTAGACCATTTTATAAGATGTACAAATCTGAAATTCACTATTAAAAATGTGTGAATAAAAAAAGAATATGCACCTAAATAGAGTCATGCACCAAAATGATAAATAAGTCCAATAAGTTTTGCTTGGCATAATTTAATAGAATAACTTAATAGAATTTAATAGAATATACTTCATTTTTTCCTATAAAATAATTAAATAGTTAAACTTTCTCCCTCAGCTGGTGTTACTTCTGATTAAAATCTAGGCTCAAACTATTTTTTAAGATTTTGCTTAATTAAAATGACTGTATAGAACTAAAACCTATGTAACTATGTTACTTACTATTGATATATGTAATATAAAGTTGACTGAAAAATACTTCCATATCATGAGTGTTGTGCAACTGCACTCATTGTCTAGATGTGGTGGCTCTTCAACTGAAAACGTGACCTCTTTTCTGGCCAGAGTTTAAATGACATCTAATTAAGCCTGGATTATTTCACTCAAAGCTGTTTTTCTGATGTCAATATTTCTGGTAATGAATCTGTTAAAGTAACGGTTTCTGTAAAATCAGCCCATTTTTACTTTTAGACAAAAACCCAAAAATGGCAGCTAAGATTTCGTTGCATCACTAATATACATTGTAAATGCAGCAGTCCAGACTAATCAGATGGTACTCACAGCAAGACCTCTTGGACCAGAGGCTCCAGAAGGTCCCTGGGGGCCAGGGCCTCCTCGAGGGCCAGGGAAACCAGGGCCACCAGCAATTCCAGGGGTGCCCTGTGAAATACACCAAAAATACATTTGAAAAAAACTAAGAAGAACATACACTTTCACACAAACACTGAATTTATAGAAGTGTTACTTTAAGGTAAAGCATACTGCTTTCAGTGAGTCAGTTAAGATGGTAGAGTAATTGTAAAGTGATCTGTTTTATAATGAATTCTGACAATTCTACTAGTTGTGATTTGTGACTGCGTTGTATAGTAATTGCGTTGTATAGTAATTGCTGTGTAAAAAAAAGGAAAAGATGTAAAAATGTAGAAATAAAAAGAATATATTTAAAAAAAAATTTAAAAACTCTCTTAAAAATACTGCAAAAATACTTCTGACATTATTTGTTTCACAACTATTAGGCAATTATTTCCTATAATTTCGAAGCAATTGTGCTTTAAAATAATTAGCACGTTTCTTTATACACAACATATTTAGTTCAATTAAATAGTAAAACAGTATGAATAGTATGGAAACTCACAGCTGCTCCCTTAGCACCATTGATACCGTTAGCACCAGGGTTACCCTGTAAAAGAACAAAGAGAGACATTATTTTTTCTTCAAGAAAATCAGATCTGCAAATCTATCTTCAAATATTTAAAATGCACTTACAGGGGGTCCGACTGGGCCCACAGCACCGTTCGGGCCTGGCTCTCCTCTTTGTCCCTGAGGTCCAGATGGGCCGGTGGGACCAGCGGGTCCAATTTCTCCCTGTCAAATATTATAGACATTGTAAATTTCAGATGGCAAAAGAGGGAAGGTTGCTATGATGAATTAAGGAAAGGTATTCTTTGTGTAGAGCATGAGATCTAATCAAATCATATGAACTGACAGTATGTCTGTTAATCTTCTGGCATATTGATTTATGCAGAGGTGCCAGGCAGAGCTGTCACTCATACCTTAGGTCCAGGGGCACCAGGGAAACCGGGAGGACCAGCTGCTCCCAAAGGACCCTGAGAGGAGAGAAAATGTGTTATGCCTATTAGTACTATGGGACAAATTTTAGGAGACAGAGAGGTCAAAGGGCAGCTAGTCCACTCACAGCAGGGCCAGCAGGACCAGTGTTACCATCAGCACCGCGAGCACCAGCTGGGCCAGCAGGGCCAACACGACCTCTCTCACCAGGAAGACCACGACCACCCTGTGTGCAACAAGAGGAATGAGATATGAACTTAATATAAAGAGTTGAAGTAGGTATGTATGTAAGGCCATTTAAGCTAATACAGTAATTTGTGCTAGAGGCAGAATTGGGATATACACTGAACATTTTCATAAATTATAATGTTTGACTTACTCTCTGTCCGGGGGTTCCATTTGATCCAGGGGCGCCATTCTCACCCTGTCGAAAAAAGACAATCATAAGCCTTTAAAGTATGACAAAATATATTTGACTTTATTCATTTTACGCACTATAAAATGAGGTAAGAGTGCTCTACTTTATGAGTAATAATATCAGTAATAATAGTAATAGTGTTTTATTTGTGTAGCGCCTTTCATACACATAATGCAGCTTCACAAGTCAGAATATAAAACATTTTTTTATGTAAAGCATCAGCAAGTGCAGTTTCTTTCATGCATACATGAAAACTGGTCTTTTGAATTGTGCTTTGATTCCACTGAACTGTATTGTTTTATGTATTTTTGAAGTAGCAGGTGCATTTCTTTATAGTCTGAGATGTTTTAGGATGTTAAACCTTTGATTACTACCTTAAGACCAGCGGCACCAGGCTCTCCTTTGCGTCCGTCAAGACCAGTGTAACCCTGAGGAACAAGAAATTAAGATCATGGTTACTTAGGAGATGTAAGCAATTAAAACGACATGTTAAGTCTCATCTTGTGTGAGAAATGTTAATGTTAAAAGCTAACAATGTCTTCTCATCAGTCCTCAATACTAAGCACTTACTCTGTGTCCCTTCATACCAGGAAGTCCAGGAGTTCCGGGGAAACCACGGGCACCCTGTAGAAGGAAGAGCGAAGATGATGTTCCTTGTAAGAAATATTACTGAGATGGATACAAACATGCTTGATTTAAACAAGAAAGTGCATTTTAATGCCCTGACCTGTGCTCCAGGGACTCCTCTGTCTCCAGGTTTTCCAGGTCTGCCATTGTTACCCTGAGAAGAATATAAAAGAGGATGTCAAGACCCAGCATGTATAAATGGGGCAATGCATGGTCAAGTTATAAGTTCGATTTTAGTATATGGTATTATAGCACTCACATCTTCACCATTTTTGCCAGGAGGTCCAGGAGGTCCACGAGCACCAACAGCTCCCTGTAATGAGATGATAGAGCGAGAAATCAACATTAACGTTTAAAGGTCACTTCCAAACTGTGTGAAAAAAACTGTTGACCAAGAGTACTTACAGCCTGTCCGGGCTCTCCAGGCTCACCAGCATGTCCTTGGAATCCTTGAGGTCCCTATATATTCATGGAAAAAGGAATAAATGTTAAATGTATTTTTTTTTACAGTCATAAACACTCAAAACAATATTTAATTAAATGATTGATTATCAAAATAATAACTTATGCTAAATCGCTAATTCCAAACATTTTTATTTACAAATTTTAGTGAAAAGGTATGAATACTTCAATCAATTTGTAATCCAGTTAAACAAATACTCACAGGGGCACCGGGAGGTCCAGATGGGCCTCTAGGTCCCATCAAACCCTGAAAAGGTGAAAGTGAATGTAAAAATGAGTGGCCTGAGGATTCAATATGATCAGCAGTAGTTTACATATTATGATTAAATAAAATAAAAGGTCCAGTATTTCATTTGCACGACATTATTAGTAACAAATTTTAGCAAGAAAAAGCCTCAGTTTTGGATGTCATCATACCTGAGTACTAAACTGTACAAGTTTTTTATATACTCTTAATATAAATGTAATATTAATATATTTAATAGCAGAGAGGATTCACATCAACTGAAATGAAACTGAACAGAAAAGAAGCTGATATTAAATCACATGCACTCACCATAGGTCCAGGGCCGGGGTCAGGTCCTTTAGCGCCATCATATTGAGCAGCAAAGTTCTACAGAAGAAATTAAATATACAAAATATTTAGCATAAATAAATAAATAAAAGATGTAGAGCAATAATAATAAATGATTTTACTTCAGTAATTATTGATTTATTTTATTTCAATAATACAATATTTTAATATTAAAATATTGAACTTAATATTCCAATATCATTAAAAACATTCAGAAAGAAATGGAAAGCTTTAGTTATTTTAGCATTTTATTGACACTAATTGTTGACACTGTTTCTATCCTTGAACTGAAAATAAATACAGCTCACACTTTTGGAGCCCATTCTGAGGTCAAGGTTCGGGGCAAAGGTTAAAAGGTCAAATGGTAAATATGTAAATATGGGTCAAGGGGTAATGAGAAGACCATGAGACTCAAATATAACTACCCGCAAGCTTTAATCACTGAACCGCTATGTAATAAACAGGTTTAGGTCTCTGGAAAAGTTTTTTGGTCAAAATGGAAACTTACTCCACCAAGACCAGGGGGGCCAGGGGGGCCGGGAGGCCCAGGAAGTCCAGGTCTGCCGGGTTTTCCATCTGGTCCTTTAGGACCCTGTGTAGAACAAAAACAAATAACAAAATTAAGTAAGCTGTGATTGTTCTAATGTTTTAAAATGTGAGGTAAATCTGTTTTGTTGATGTGAACTAGCCACCATGCTAATGTAGTGAAACTTAAACTAATACCAAAAATATACAAAATAGCTTTTTCCTATCCATATGTCATTATAGATCAGGGGTGTCCAAACTCGGTCCTGGAGGGCCAGTGTCCTGCAGAGTTTAGCTCCAACCCTAATTAAACACACCTGAAGCAGCTAATCAAGGTCTTACTAGGTATACTAGAAGCAGGTGTGTTGAGGCAAGTTGGAGCTAAACTCTGCAGGACACCGGCTCTCCAGGACCGAGTTTGGACAGCCCTGTTATAGATAACGGTTAAGTTAAATACCTTATAATAATCCTCTGAAATTCACCCTTTGGCCTATTTTAAATATAACTATAATGCTGAAAAATTACGGGATAAACTTACCCTCTCACCTCTGGGTCCTTTTGGTCCCCTGGGGCTCTATTTACAGAAAAGTATATTTAGACAACTATGTTTTAAAGTCAAACAGCATATTAATACTCCTTCATATGAAGACCACTTGCTTTTTTATATGCATGCTCAGGGTTATAGCAAAAAAAAATCTGTGATGCTTTTTCAGGTTTAAGTCACATTTAGATATACTATGCCACAGTCATCACCATTAGCATTAGAACTAATGCTTATCTTCACATAATTGCACATAGAAAAGTGAATAAATAAATACAGGATTTATTTATTCCATCTTCTAAGATTCTTGTGTCATGTGATGTGCAATAGCTCATATCAAAAGCATTTCTTGTATTCTTCAAACTACAAACATGCAAATTAATCTTGCAAAAACAATTATAACATGCATAGTGCTGTATTTATCAGTAACTACCCTTAACTTCATGCCTGGAACTTAATTAGGTATTAACGAAGGTAGCAATGCACCAGTCATGTGATGCTACATTCAACCAAGGTACTTTAAGGAGCTCAGAGGCCTAGTTTACATCACAAGAACAGGACACTGAGCCTGTCCTACTGACTGAAATTTGATGTTCCTTTAAGCACCTTCTGTTGTTGGTGATCAATAATGTTATGTGATGTTCAGGTGAGAAATTTGATTCAATCCCAAATAACATTCAATATTTATGCCAGTTTTACTAATCTATGCTATGCATGTCCACTTGAGGGAACTGCTGGGCAAAATCCACCAGGCTGGAGGAATTTCTGCAGCATGTTGATTTTGTTACTGTGAGTCCACCTCTTCAGCAGGCCATCTAAAAAGATCCATTGTGCCCAGGTTGTCTGGTAGGCAGGATAGGGTGGTCTCTAGTTTCACTGACATTTGCTTGATCCAATGGAGCTTTCCTCCTTCCCGTCACAGGCAAGAAGGAAAACCCCCAGAAATTCTGATAATCCGAAATGCTCTGGTATATTTGAGATTGACCAAAGGATCTTCTCACCGAATATCATCATCCATTTGGAGATTTGGGATCAGATGAGGTAAATATCTCTATTAATACAATTAAAAATAACTTAATGCGAGTGTACTGACCGCTGTATGATGAAGATGGTGGTGGAGGAAGAAAACAGAAAGAGAGAAGGAGAGAGAGACAGAGGTGATCGATTAGTTATGCACTCCATATGCTGAAATACGGTAACAGTTATAAAAAACATTTACAAAAAAACCTACTATTTATTATTCTAGGCTACTATTCATATCAGAAGAATCTTACAGAAAAATGTAAACGTTTATGCTATGTACAATACCCTTACATACAAAAATGAATGTGTTAAAAAGAAAAATTATGCACAGGTGTTGTCTTCATTTTTTTTGTTTTGTTTTTTGCATTGTTTCCAAAATAAGAAGACCAGATTTTAGTAGGCCTGGATTGAATTTTGTGCATTTACATTTACATGTCTTGCTGTGAAAACAATAAAGTGTGCCTAGATTAATATCTTGCGGTTAAATTTGATTTTATGATTGCGCATCTGTAAAAATGGATATACAAAACTGTAGTATAATGCACTGGCTAAAAGTATAATCTCAAAATCCTAATATACTTTTTCATGTACTTAATTTATTAAATTTACTAAACAGTTTTTTTTATTATTTGTTTGAATTACTTTGTAATGTTTTTCCTCTAAACATAATTTCTTACAGGTGGATGAACAAATATGCAAACTTCTAATTATATATATTTTTAAATTCTATCCTGTTGCATTGTATATATAATGTAGTGCTGTCCTAAGCTAAATTTATTTATTGATTTATTATAGCGTTAAGTGAGTCAGTGGTCATACAGTGGCTATCATGTACTACTAACCCTGTAGAGGTTATCAGTAATTGTTTACATGTTTAGGCCTTCCGGTTGCCATGCCAGGTATGACTCCCACTTGAACTAAATCGTTTTAATCCAGTAGGAGCACCTACGTGTCATGTCGCATATTCGCCACCAGGTGGCGTATTTGACTACTGGGTGATGACCTAATGCCGCATTAAATGCCAATTTTTTTGTTTTCTAAAATCAGCTAAAAAAATTAAAGGTAAGTCTGTTTTATCAGATCAGTTTGTTCTAAAACGTTTTTATGTTTTAGAGGCATAAAATCAAATTTATGATAAGCCTAAATTTGTTTAAAAAGTCTAAAAGTTACTCTGCATGTATATGTGTTTTAACATGTAGGTTTAATTTAAAGAAATAATTGTTGCTTTTTATCATTTATACTGCAAACAGTTAATTTAAATCAGATTATTAACATTTTTACAGGATTTTGCCTAAAAATGATGTTACAGACTTCAGCCAGCAGGGGGCAGGTTTTACAGACCCCCATAATTAAAAAAAAAAAAACACTCCTGGAGTCTGGGACAATGATGAGGTACAGCGCCCTAACCTAGACTTAAAAAATAAACTAAACACGTTTAACCAGCTGTCCGTAATTTGTCTATATTTTTGTACTTTTTTGCTAATAGTTTTTGATAACTATGACATGTGTTTCCGTTTCTCAATCGCAACAGATGAACATATCCAAGACCATGAAGAATCCATTAAAAAGATCCGCTGGATTCAAAAGGAAACGCCTCAATTCTTCAGATGTAGTTCTAGCTTTCCTTGAGGTAATTTCCCAGCAAGGTTCAACCAAGCAAGCGCAGCAAATCCAGTAGAAGAAAGAAAAAGCCTTAAGGTCCTTGGTTAGACAAAAAAAAAAAAAAAAGCATATTTCAAACTTACATTGACATGATGCTAGGTACGAAGTCACTGCAAGCAGCAACAGAATCCGGGTATCCACAAAGCTGAGCATGTCTATACCGACATGCAGACTCCTTGTGCTGCAGTGCCCTGGTTTAACTACTTCAAGCAGGCATACAGTTGTGGTATAAACTCCAAACTTAGCAGGAACCTGCTGCCGTGATGCTAGAATAATAAAGACCGACCAGCCCTATTTATATGGCAGGAGGTTCCCTTGACTGCGTGTCCAGAGTGAGCCCCCAAACCAATGGGAGAGAGAGACTCTATATGACTCTCATCCTAGTACTGCCCTCATCCCTGCCTCTCTCTCAGACTTTGGCAATGCTCTGACAATGATGACGAGTACATCGTTTTAATTAGATCCATTCTTTTGAGGACGTGGACATGGTCGAGCTTTATAAGAGAAAAGCTTACCGTTTTTCTCAGGCTTTTCAATGGCTCTTATAGCTCATGTGGAACGGATGGGTCCGAGCGCGTCCAGCGGACATTTATGGCACCTTTTGCGCATTTGACGCATCTTCACAATACGCTTCTGACCCCGGATTCACGGGAGCTATATCTAACTGAAGAATACTCGCTATATGCAGGCGTAATAAGTCAGTCTTCGGCACTTCAATTTGAAATGTAAAAACGCGCATCCCTGTATGATCATGTTGCCAATACGTGCATGTGTTTGAATGGAACTGTGCCATCTTTTTGTCTTTTATATTTGATCAGCTTTGCCAGATACCAAACTGAAATCATCACTTTTTTTTTTCTTTTGTACACTATTAATTATACAGAGTGCCACACAGTCTGCAATTAGTTTTGACTTTGTCTAAAGTTCTACTAAACCATACAGAGTACTGTTATATGGGTCAATAACGTGACGATTCTCAGCCGCCCCCGCCCCCCTGGATCTTTTACGTTATTAAAAATTACATAAATTCTTATTCTTCAATGATGAATGTTTTTAAGTCATGATAATTTTGTGGGGCTTAATATAAGTCTGGGTCATGTAACTGTTCAAACATTGTTTAAAAAAGTAAGAAAGTTAAAAACAATAATAGGATAATAATAAATAACGACTGAAATTGTTGGAAAAAAGAGAGAAAAAGTTAAAAATGTTACATTGTTTGACATTTGGGATTCATTCATTGCTTATGTATTAAGAAAATAAGCAGTGCAGCGATTTGTTAAAAATAAACATTTCTCTTGCAAATCAGTGAGGAAAAAGTCAGTGTGGCATAACTGACATGCAGGAAGCCATTTTGTTGTCATGTGACAAGAAAAACAGTGATGACCCCTTTAGACCCTCATGGCTTAAAAATGACTTTAAAAAAATTATTGTCATTTATTGTCCCTTTTTGTCATTTTTGTGAAAAGTTAGGATTTGTCTTGAAAATGTATCTTTGAAAACTTAAACCTTACCCTAACTTTTGGTAGACTGGATATTTTTAAAGGATTTATCAATTTTATCATTATTATTTGCCATTAATTCATACATTGATGACCAACTGGTTAGCCTCGGCTTTTTTTTTTTTTCCATTGTTCATACTCTTTTTAGAGACAATTTTTGCTATAGACCTTTACTTCAGCTCACTTTTAGACAGAAGACTAAGGGCAGTCTAGGAGCTCTAATTTCAGATCCTGCCTTCCTCAATGCAGCTCTGGCCACAGGACCAGACATGTCTGCAGCTAGAATCCACCGCTTAGTCCTCTGCAGAATGTGGAGCTTGAAAGTGTACAAACCCTATGGCATGTTCACCAAAACACACATTTACTGTGTCTACCAGTGTGTGTGTTTCAATCTAATTCAATCTAAATTTTCATTCAATCTAAAATTACTACACTCTTAAAAATAAAGGTGCTTCAAAAGGTTCTTCAAGCGATGCCATAGAAGAACCATTTTTGGTTCCACAAAGAACCATTCAGTCAAAAGTTCTTTAAAGAACCATCTCTTCCTTACTTTTTTATAATCTGAAGAACCTTCTTTCACCACAAAGAACAGACAGGTTCCTCAGATGTTAAAGGTTCTTTATGTAACCATTTAGACAAAAAGGTTCTTCTATGGCATCGTGAAGCACCTTTATTTTTAAGAGTGTACCAATAGGAACACCATAAAAATCAGTGAAATGCATACTTAATAATTGTTTTTTTTTTTAACTGGCTGTACTGTTCCAGAGCTAAAACAGGGATCCCACACTGATTAAAAGCATCATTTGTTGTTGGCTACAGGATACTTCCCTGTAGTTTACAGTAATGTTCTGTTGTCAGTAAACTCCAAGTGGCACTATTATAAGGAGTTGTTTCTTATGTTCATTAAAACATGGAAACTGAGGCCTACACATGCACACATAAACTCACTTGGCACTTTATAATGAACGAACAGATGCTACAATGCAAACAGAATGAGTTTCAACAATATAAGATGCTATTTAGCATATAGAGTAGCATATTATTTGCTACTCTATGCCATATTACTTGGCCCTTTTCCTAAAGGCTAACCCTAAATCAGCCTGCAGTAAAGGTGCAGTAAAAGTGTCCTTAAAAGTCCAGGAGCTACGGTTTTGAGCGTGTGCACAAAATAAAGCAATTTGCACTTTGTGTAAATAGAAACTCTGTAATGATAACTGATGTGCGAGCATGTTTGTTTTCTTCAGTGTAATAAACTCCTGAGGTCTGTTACAGCCCACCCACTGTTTAAATGGTTAATTGGAAAGAATGAGAAAGTTCATAGGCTTAATTACACTCCTCAGCAGGACTGTAACACACTCACTCACCTATTATTGTCACTAGTGTTAATGACGTCCACATACGTTTGACAACTACTTGTTCTGTTTAACCAGGAGACACCTTCTGGGTTGTGGCAGTTAAGGAGTATTGTAAACATACAGTATACATATTAGGCCTAAAGAAGCTGAATAACAAGTTTTCTTAAAATGGCGGCTTCACTATTTCTTTTCCATTGGGCTTCACTTCTCTGCGCCAGAAAAATATTAGTCATTGCTGGAATGTCCAAGCAACTCGCTTGTACTTAAAGCAGGGAAAGCAATGAGGGGGAGGAGCGTATGACAGCAAATGTGTTTCAAAGATGGTCAGGCACTGCAGCATGTTCAGTCAAACATGGAATTCAAGAGATTCAAGACAGACTAGATGAAGAGTTGAGAACAGTGCTTATGTAGCGAATTAGTGAAGTAGAGGATGAATTAGAAAAAAAACATGCATGACTATATAACTGACCTTATTCATAACACTGATATTGTCAGAAGTATAAAATGTTCTGAAAGCTCTTTCTATAAAAATATTATTGCTTAAATTTCTTTTTACCTAGAAAGTACAAGCATAGGTCAACTTTTACCAGTCAACTTGCTAACTAGTAAAAGCACCTAATTTAAGAAATCTGAGTGTCTATGCAAGTGTTGTCACTTTGACTTTCTGCATTTTATGAAAGGTAATCATAACACTTGTATAACCAGGTATAATCACTGTATGTAATAATAATAATAATAATAATAATAATAATAATTAAAATAAGTATAGTATCAATCATCATCATTATCATCATAATTGTTATTGTAATACAATAGCTCCTTTCATTTATAAAATAATTTTAATAATATTTGTATTATTACTTTTTCAAGAGAGCATATTTTTTTGTCACTCTATTGTTGAAAAAAAATTGAATAAAAGTAAAATAAATTTTAAAAATGTAGAAATCCAGTCACTATAAGAAATAATACTGTATGGTTCAGCAAACTTTTCTATTTTCCATATTGATCAAGAATAGCCTTTTATCAAGTAAGATGCAGAGGATGCTTTATTTGAATTCTATGGCTATTTTGCATATTATTTATACAGCTCTGCTTGGTCTTATTGTGCTGGACACATTGTAATATGCCTTTTGTGCAGTAAAATAATGTATAACAATAATTCATACTCAGAATCTTCTAACATTCAGAATGTTTGTGAAACAGCATAAAGGCTTAGTTAACTTTGTTTGTTTGTGCACCATTCACTTTAATGACATTACATCCATATGAAATAATATTTGAGATCTCTTTTGTGATGTTGCTTTTCAGATGTTGCTAAGCTTTTATTGTCGGCCATTTTGCAGAACGCTCCTTTTTCCACTGAGGTCTCCAGACTGCGAATGGTTTGCTAGTGCTGTATGTTGTTGGATTCCAGATGTGCTTAGTTCAGGCAATCGTGTGATTGGTTGCGTGCTCAACCCAGTTTCCGCGTCTCAGATTTCTCCACATCCAGAGGCAGAGCAGAGTAGGTGCATGGACCACAAAAAGCCTCATGTTAGAGTTTACCCACTGTACACCTGCCAGCTAGCTGCAACATGATCAGTACAAGACTATCATACCAGTGTGGCTGTCACAGCATGTATCTAATGCAGTCAGACACCAGTGTGAAAACCAAGTGTAAACAATGTAGATTCACAACTAAACTATAGAGGAAGGGGGGCAAGAAACAACTTGTTTCTTTAGTGATTTTTAAAAAAATATGCATTAGACGTATTGCATTGAAAATGTGTAAGTTGATATGAAAGGTTTTTCAAGTCCTGTCAATGGTTAGCTACTTGTGGCAAATTAAAAAAAAAAAGAGATTTTATTTTTTTAAAGAGATGGGATATATGCAACATAGGAAGATTATACTCATATTCAGTGCTTCCCTTGAGGAGAGTTTCTAAAGATCTGTCATTCTTGAAGGTAGGAGACACGCCCAAGTAAGGCATCCTCAGTCAAACGTGCATTTAAACAACATGCCTTTAAACAAATGCCTAGGTGGTGCTAGCATAGAGAGGTGTAGAGTATATATATATTGCTAATGGCATGTAAAAACAACATTTCATTCAGCAGATCATGAATAATATTAAGTTACAATTTAGAAAATATCCCATCCATATTATTATAACTATATTATCTATTACATATTATTTAGCTTATTATTATTATAAGATTATTTGATCATGAATACAGTAAAAACAGTAATATTGTGAAATATGTGACCCTGGACCACAAAACCAATCTTAAGTCGCTGGGGTATATTTTTAGCAATAGCCAAAAATACATTGTATGGGTCCACTAATCAAAATTATTGATTTTTCTTTTCTGTCAAAAATCATTAGTATATTAAGTAAAGATCATGTTCCATGAAGATTTTTTGTAAATTTCCTACTGTAAATATATCAAAAAATAATTTTTGATTAGTAATATGCATTGCTAAAAACTTAATTTGGACAACTTTGAAGGCAATTTTCTCAGTATTTTGATTTTTTTTTTTACACCCTCAGATTCCAGATTTTCAAATAGTTGCATCTCGGCCAAATATTAGTCTATCCTAACAAACCATACATCAATGGAAAGCTTATTTATTCAGCTTTCAAATTATGTATGAATCTCAATTTTGAAAAATTGACACTTATGACTGGTTTTGTGGTCCAGGGTCACATATTATTACAATTTCAATTTTATATCGCTAATGGCATGTAAAAACAACATTTCACTCAGCAGATTGTGAATAATATTAAGTTATAAATTAGAAAATATCTCATCTATATTATTATAATTATATTATCAAATGGCATATTAGGGTTTTGAACATAAATATAGTAAAAACAGTATTATTGTGAAATATTATTACTATTTGATTTTATATCGCTAATGGTATGTAAAAACAACATTTCACTCATGAAATGTGAATATATTGTTATAAATTAGAAAATATCTCATCTATAGTATTATAACTATGGCATATTAGAGTATTTGATCATAAATACAGTAAAAACAGCTGAATTTTCAGCAGCCATTACTTCAGTCTGTCACATGATTCTTCAGAAATCATTATTATTATGCTGATTTGCCTAATTTTTAAAATGAATTGATTTGTTTTTAAATAATTAGTGTTGGTGTAGAAACAGTTATGCTGCTTAATATTTTAGTGGAAACCGTGATGCATATTATTCTTTGATTAATATCAATTTCAAAACAGCATATATTTGAAATAGAAATCTTTTGAAACATTGTAAATGTCTTTACTGTCACTTTAAATCACTTTTAATTTCTTATTAACAATAAATAAATAAATAAAACTCTTACTGACCCCAAAACATTTGGAGTAACTATATTATATTATATTATATTATATTATATTATATTATATATTTTTTGTAAAAGGACAATAAAGTATAACTCTAAGTCTATACTGTATAATTTGACTATATCTTTTTTTAGTTTAAATTGTTTAAATAGTTTAAATCCTGGATGTTATTGTTTGCAATGTTGGACTTTGTGAAGTAAAATTAAGTGAATGAATGAATGAATAAATTGATAGATAGGTAGATAGATAGATAGATAGATAGCTATATTATTCACAGTCAAGCCTAAAGTTGTTGCAAGGAGTGCTGTACATTGTGCTTAACGCCCTCATCTCTCATACCTTATTACTTAGCGTAAATATTGTAATGGATTTATAATGTGTGTAATGCATTGTTGCTTATAGTATATGGGATACACAGGCACTGTGGGTGAGCAGCAAGAGCGCTAGACTGCTGGTGTGGCATTTATCCTATCTTTGAGAAAGCACTGCTAGACAGTAGGTCATTAAGGAGGAGGAGCACACACTCCCATAATTTAGAACTCATTTGACTGAGAAGAGCACACACACTCGCACACAGAGAAAGAAAGTAGGCTGAGGTTTTGAAATTGCAGGCTATGCTCCAAGGCTGATATCCTTTTTCCTTACTTTGGGCTCTGTGGTGATGACCTTTCCATATGAAATGAGAGAAAATCTGCAGCAAATATGAATAGAGCAAATCATATTGTATGACACATCAGTGCTGCTAATGCTGTTTTGACGCTTTTTAAGGAATAATACTAAGTCAACAATAATGGCATCTGCTCTTCTACAGGACCATCCATTAGATATTTGATATTTGTCTCCTCATTGTCCCTGCATAGTTGGTCACCATTAAAAATCTTAAATATGCAGTTTAACACCATCATCCTTTGACAACTAGATCCAGCATTCTTAATCTGTGAGATAAGTCGAGAACATAGCCTTCTCAAAAGAGAGAAGAAGAGAGAATCAGAGCTGGGAACCACCCTTGCTTCTGCCTAACACATAGTTAGTTTTATTCCGTGTCCACAAGTCTGGTCAGCAAAGGCATAATAAGCGGTATAAAAATACACAAGCACAATGTCGCAGGAGTGCACAGCCAGTTAAATTGGTAGATGGGTCTGGAGTGGTTTGAGAGTAAAGACCTAACATATAATACCTTTTAAGACCAGCAAGGAGTTGTCCAGCACAAAAAGCATATTGACCATTTAGTAGAATGTAAGAAAACAATTAAATATATTATTAATCTAATAATAGATTTATTATTTTAAATATATAATAAATATAATTTTTCTTCTTAGGAAGATTAAATAAAATGTCATGCACTAAAAAAAATGGTTTAGAAACAATTTTGACCCAGAAATTGCTAGAAAATTTCACAGACCATTACAGAAAGTAATGACAAGTAACATATTGAATTAAATGTGAACTTTTTAAGTAGAAAGACTAAAATGGTATTTTCTTGTAAAAATATTCCAGTAATCCTTGTTTTATTTACAACTTCAAAAAAATAGTTTTTTAGAGTGTGCACAAAATGATTTATTTTTTATTTACAAAATCGCACATACGTTTACTGATAAACTAAAACTATGTGCAATTTTCACTGATAAACTGATTCACCCTTAAATATCTACTGTGAATATTGTTTCAAGTTTAAGTAAAAGTAAATATTCAGTATTTCAGTGCAAATTGATGAGTTAAGACTGCAATATTAGTTCTTATTTTTTATTATAAATATCACTGTATAAATATAATTTTTGTTTATATATATATATATATATATATATATATATATATATTTGCAAAAATGTAGTATTTCAAATGTTTTATTTAATTACTCATTTATTCCAAGATCACACATAATTTTACTGATATTATAGTTTATTGTAACTAAGACTAAGTGCAATTATGGAAATGCAATTAATGATAAACTGATTCACCCTTTAATATAAACTGTAGATAGTTTAATGTTCATGCATGCAATGTAAATCTTCAATATTTCTGTGCAGTTAATAAGAAAAGACTATAATGTTAATTGATTCGCACAAGCATAAGACTGTATTTGATCAGGCCCAAGCAAAGCTGGATCCTGCACATGAGTGGGTCATTAAATGGTTAAGCTAAACCAGCCTCAGTAAAGGCAAACGGTGAAATCTTTTCCATATAACAGCATACATGAGGAATAGTTTAAGTGAGTCCAGCTGTCTGGATCGTCTCTCTCTCTCTCTCTCTCTCTCCCACCTCCCTTCTTCTCAAACTCTGGAAGAGGGCAAATGTGGTGCAGTATATCATCACACATCTGGGAAACTCACTTTTGGTCTGCTGCAGTAAGACAAAGCTGTAAGCCGAAAGATTTTCTGATCTCAAAAGAGAAAGAAGATAAAAGTGTTAAAATGTCAAAAAGCACAGAATGTTGAATATTGCTAGCTGTCCTGCCAACCTCACCAGGCACCAATATACCACTCTGTAAACACATGCAATTACAGCTCTTTGGTACTGTGGTCTCCAACAGTGTGGGAAGCAAAGGAAACGTGAATGCCAATGATAGAACGCAGCGATTTATATTACCTTCAGCTCATTGGCCACCTTACGGCTGTCTGTCAAAAGTAATGGGGAGGGAACTGCGAAGTGGGCTCCACCTTCATATGAAATGAGAGAAAGAAAAACTGTTTTATGTCATGTATGCATCTGAAATCTGATATAAATTATTAAACTCTTGCATAGAAAAATATTCCTATTGGTTCTTTCTAAAAGAGGAGGCTGGGCTCACTGCTTTTCCAATATGGAAAATATGGCTGCCCAGGCGACTTCTCATTCCACATATCATGTTCTCCAACACAAATTCCTTTGTCTTCAACTATTTTAACAGTCATGGATGCAGCTCTCAATTCTTTCATATTTTCTATCAGTATAAAAGACAAGCTTTTGAATACAGTTTATATTTTGCATTCAAAAGTGACCAGAGCATCAGACCTTTAGAGCCCAGAAGTCCTCAGTTCTCTTTCCGCTCCACACCCCAAACCCCCACACACAGCCTGAGCTCAGACGTAAACAGCAGGAGAAACTGCAGCAAGCGTGATTCATGGTTAAAGAAGGCAAATACATTGTGGGGAAAAAAAAATGCATATCTGACTCAAAATCTTTTCCTTTTTGTAAAGAGCAAGTGTGCACTATTCAACTTGGCATATTTAAGTGTGTGCGTACATACTGATCAACAACTCAAGTACCACTAGTTTCTGGATTTGGAGAAAATGTAGCAATATCAGCCACCTGTTTACAATTAGACTCCCACCTGTCAAACAAAACTCTCCCTGACTAGTTTACCTTTTAATACCACTGAACCTTCTGATAAAATGATCACCAGTCCTCAGGCACGATCCAACATCCTTTTAAAATGGTGCAGAGTTAAAGGGATAGTTCACCCAAAAAATGTAAATTCTGTCATTAATTACTCATCTTCATGTCGTTCCAAACACAAGACCTTTGTTCATCTTTGAAACACAAATGATATTTTTGATGAAATCCACTAATGTCTCACAGATTGTTTTACCAATGTCCCTACTGTGTTTCTGGTCCTGAGAACATTTCAGTTGCATTGTTGTCTATGGATGGTCAGAAAGCTCTCGGATTTGATCAAAAATATCTTAATTTGTGTTCCGAAGATGAACGAAGGTTTTAATTTAATTTAATTTTTTTATTTAATTTTATTTTTTTGCTCTACATCAGGGTTGTCAAACTCAGTTCCTGGAGGGCCGGAGCCCTGCAGAGTTTAGATGCAACCCTAATTAAACACACCTGATCCAGCTAATCAAGTCCTTCAGGCTTATTTGAAAACTACATGGTTTGTGTGTTGGAGCAGGGTTGGAACAAAACTCTGCAGGGCTGCGGCCCACCAGGAACTGAGTTTGACATCCCTGCTATACATGTATCATGTTGCCAAAATGTCTTCAAACAAGCAATTTCATCCTGTTGAATCACTTCATGATGAGACTTCCTAGTAGTCTCATAATTTCTGACACTCAAACTCACACACTGTAAACACACAAACACATTCACACACATTCTGTACATTTCTATTGTTATGTTGATTCCTATAATTTCATGCTATAATTTGTTTGGTGCACAACTAACTGATTTGTATGAAGTCCAGTAAAGCACTACTTACAATCTAAAAGGGTACTGAAGTTGAAGGATAAATGTTTAATATTAATATTCAGCAGAAATATCCACTATGGCTGTATAATGTATTTGACTTATTTCTGATGATAGAGGTCAAATGGCTATAATTTGTCTTTGTTTCATTGTTTTGTTTTGATTTTTTTTTTCATCTAAATTTTAGGATCATTCCCTCCTGCCCATAATGTGAGTTTTCCACATGCTGTGTCACATTTTCCATGTTGTCAGTGTGGGGGGGAAGGCAACTCAGCACATGATGTTGGTCACTCTCAAACGCCGAAACAGACAATTCTCTGTCCTTCTCCACTTTCAGTGAGTTTATAAGCAACATACGTGACCCCTCAAACTTGTCTCTCATGCTTTCTTCCTCCTTTCCCGCTGCTCTTTCCTCATCTTGTCTGTTGCTGAAATAAAATCTAAACATTTATTTTGCCTGCTAAAACAGTGTTTTGCCCAAATATGCTGCACTTATCCCTTTTCGATTTCCACCAGATCTGTCTATTACAATCAGTTAATATAATGCATTGCATTTAAAAAGCAAAAACAATGCAATCAGTGATTTTTACTACTAAAACAATTGTGAATAAACACAAATACAGTATTTTTTTAGGGAACTTGTACCGAGTTTGTGTGATAGTGCTTTGAGTAAAAATGGTCATTGGTTGTTTATGGTGTGATTATCTTAAAAACGTTCTCGAATCTGAGAAACCTTGGGTTAGTGGAATAAGTCAGAGCCTTTGAGAGCTGTGAGGGTTGATGGATTGTTCTGTTGGCTTGTTTAGGTATGAGGAAGGAGAAGGGAATTTAACTGCGAAGACGGAGCATGAGAAAATCAAATGATGAGTTTTTGGAAACTTTTAGTGTTTAACAGCTACTAGCTTAGTTAGTTAGTTTGTTGTAAATTCAAACCCAGAGTGAAGGAAGTCACATCATGGGACCATAAAATCCTTAAAGACACTTGGAAGACATTATATCTGTGAGGAAACATATGGAGGGCACACAAGTTTTAAAGAGGCACAGCTCCATTTTTCCACACTGGTGCCTTAAAGGTATTGAAGAGCCTGTGGGAGGTCTGTTTGGTTTGGTGCATGACATCATCGAGATGTTTGTGATGTCATCCGTCAACAAAGATGATCAAAATGTTTAGAAAATCAGAGAGAAGACTTTTTTGGTCTGGTTAACATGATAAGAAGTTCAATACAATAAATACAATAAAGTCTTCGTCAACCATAGAAATAGCCCTAAGGTTTTAGAAAGTTTTTCAAATGTCGTTTTGTTTCTCTGTTGTCCCTCCATTCGGTTACATTCAGAGGCCTATTTGATGATGCCAGAAATTCCAGCTTGGAGAACTGCAGACGAATTTATTTTTTCCAGCTTCCTTTGTCTCGTCCCTCCCCCTTTCTTCTCCAAGAGCTCTCACAGTGGAAAATCACAGTCACGGTTAATGTGAGATGCAGTTCCTTGTGCTTAACATCTCTCAGCCCTCTTGAATGGAAAGAGAGCCAGTCACCACTAAATAGCTCAATAATAACACACATTGCCATTTTAACATTGCAGTGCTTGTTGCAGACACATCTGTTGAGTTGAGCTCAACATATATCATATATGCATCACTCTGGAGAGATGCAGCTACAGTATCTGAAAAATGGCAACATGTTTTTGCATTTTTGAAAGTGTTGAAAGTAGGCTGAAAGTTTTTTTGAACTCTATAACTATAAGCCCCTCCCCCCAAAGACTGAGCTGCCCATGAAATAGCTGAAGCATGAGTACATTCTCACTGGCCTTTCTCCAGCGTGAAACCGCTGCATCTGGTAGAAATCTCCTGTCCTTTCTCTCGGCTTTTTTTGCCTCTCCCTCCCTCTGTCATTTGCTCTCTCTCTAAGCAAAGAAAAACAGGCGATTCATGTGAAAACAGAGTTTTACAGTCTCTTAAGCAAAAATTTATGTTCATCACAGGGGTGTATAATACAGCATGCACATGTGTGAACTGTCAACATGCATTAATGAATTTAAAAGAACATTAAGCATATGCAGAAACAGACCCTGCATCATATGTCCAAAATATTCAGCCTTTTTTATTCACCTTATTTTAGTTTTTTTTTATGCATTTCCTTCCTTTACTGTAATACAATACTGTAAGTATCAACTGGCTTTTCGGTTTGATCTATTACGGAATCTAGCCTGGAATTTACAGTACACTTGCCAGGTCACAAAAGAAAGAATTGGAAGGAATATTTTCCATTCTTTTTTCTTTCATTCCCAGTTTGTTTAACTTACAAAATGACATAAAAGAGGAAAAACGATATAAGACAGATGTTGTATTTTCCAACTGAATCACACAAATAGATTTTGTCTTCTATGTTGAATATATGAATTACATTTCAGAATGAATACGTATAGGCATATAGACCCTCTCCTTCTGCTGCATAGAGAAATGCTTTACAAGGTCATGGGTGTGTCCCCTATTTTCATTGCTGCTTTTTCACCAGATAATTTCTTTTGTAGTTATACTGTAGAGGAGAAGCATTTTCCTTTTTTTAACTCATTGAAGTCTGTCACATATACATGTAACCAATATTTGAGCTCTTTAAAGTATGTTGATTTTTTTTTTTTTTTTTTTTTTTGGTGTTTAGAGAACTGAAAGAAAACAAGAATCCATTGATATAAATTCTCCTCTCACTCCACATTAACATTTGAGTACATTGTTCAATGAGTTTAGATTCAATTTACTTTGGTGAGCTGAATGCCTGAAAGGAAAGTGAATATTTGTGCTTGTGTTTATATATAGATATTCTGCCGTTCATATATCTCAGATACCAGAAATCAGAATAAATGGGTATTTCTAACTGAAGATGGTTGTTGATCAAGTGATTATGATCAAACCATGATAGTACAACATTGTTTTTTTATCATAATTTAAAACAGAACACTTAGACTCTAAGTTTGCAGTTGAAGCCCACGTAAAATATGACCCTGGACCACAAAACCAGTCTTAAGTCGCTGGGGTATATTTGTAGCGATAGCCAAAAATACATTGTATGGGTCAAAATTATTCATTTTTCTTTTATGCCAAAAATCATTAGAACATTAAATAAAGATCATGAAGACATTTTGTAAATTTCCTACTGTAAATATATCAAACTTAATTTGTGATTAGTAATATGCATAGCTAAGAACTTCATTTGA
The DNA here is from genome assembly GCA_021397915.2 of Tor tambroides. NCBI lineage: Eukaryota > Metazoa > Chordata > Actinopteri > Cypriniformes > Cyprinidae > Tor > Tor tambroides. The sequence goes on from JAFVLL020021520.1 coordinate 54,647, forward strand.
ACAACTTTAAAGGCGATTTTCTCAATATTTTGAGTTTTTTGCACCCTCAGATTCCAGATTTTCAAATAGTTGTATCTCGGCCAAATATTGTTCTATCCTAACAAACCATACATCAATGGAAAGCTTATTTATTCAGCTTTACTCAGTTTTGAAAAATTGACACTTATGACTGGTTTTGTGGTCCAGAGTCACAAATAGCTATAAATGCACAGTTGTGCACACATTTTCTGTATAAAAGGAACAGTCACCCAGAAATGAAATATGAAGAATGTAATGTTTTTTTTCTTTGAATGTAATTATAAAGAATGCGGATTGAAGCTTTCATGCTTAAAAAAGGATGTAAATGCTCCATAAACATATCATAAAAGACTTGTGTGTATATAAATGTATGTATTTGTGTATGTGTGTGTGTGTGTGTGTGTGTGTGTGTATGTGTGTGTGTGTGTGTGTGTGTGTACAATCTACACAAGACTTTTATGATACTGTTATGGAGAATTTCAGAAGTTCATTAAGTTCAGAAGGCATATATTTATCTATAGTCTTCTGAACGCAATGAACTTACGAAGGTTATATAGTCTTCTGAAGCCAAAGTATTTTTATGAAAAAAATATTTTTTGTCATGCCTTAAAACACTTCGTACCCAGCCTCTTCTGGCTTGTTATTTTCAATACAGCATTGTGTTATCTTTGCATTATATTAGCAAGTAATAATTGACATTGTATTTCTTTTATGCTCACAGTTATAAAGTGGCAACCTGGTAACCTGTCTCTTTCATTTTTATTGAGGGTAGATTGGTGCAAACAGGCCTCTGTGTGAAAGTAACTGAAGTGTTGTATTTCCTGGGAGGTATATGGGGGGGTTAAGAGTGAAGTTTAGTACGAGTCAAGAATGGGAACCCTCAGGTCATGAGCTATGCTTTTCTTTATATGTATGTATGTGTGTGTGTGGAGGGTTGGAAGAGTCAAGACAGGCCAGGACTGGTGCAGCTGCAGTCTGCAAAGACTCAAATTACACTCACTTTTTCTTCCTCTTGTTTTTCCATATTTTTAACTTCAAATGTACTCCTTAAACTTTTACTTTTTAAAGTTTCATTATGGGTGCATCATATAGGTGAATCAACCATACTTCAACCATATTTCCTATCTTAGAATGCAATCCATAATATTTACATCCCACTGGCAATTAGTGGCACAACAGAAACCTCTGAACAATTATACAGTCCCCATTCACTACCATCTCTCATGCACTAGTACCTTCCCCTGTATGTCTTCTATTGTAATTTTGTTAGGAAATGTGGTTCAGACCCAACAATTGCAAAATCTCTATTATTAAACATATTACAGTGGTTCATTTAAACATAAAATACCTATTAAAAATATGGAACAGTAGCAGTTATGCATGTAGAATCTGAATGTAAATATTCTTCTCTGAATTTTTTACCAACTGGTATTACATTCTAAATGTGAAGGATTAGTTGTAAAAGAAGAAGCGTTTTAGGTGAGTGTCACCTCGTGGCCATGTGTTGAGTGTGTTTAAATTAGGGTCCTGTCTGTGGTGCTCTTTATAGGGAACACCTGCCAGTCCTGCTGAGACTTCAATGGATGTGCTCAGCATATTGCCAGCAACATGCTGAAATGTTCAGAATGTTCAAATCCCACCTACAGTCAAACCAAAAATTATTCAGACACCAGATACAATTTTTGATATTTTTTTACTAGTGGGTGCAGGACACTATAGTTCATTTACGTAAGTGAGGATAGCAAAATAAAGTAAACTGTGACATATTATACCCAAAAATCCTTCAGACAGTGGACTACCAAAAAATCTGATAAAAATTTGGGACCAAAAATTTGATTTGACACTTGACCTGATCGTGTTTTGTTACATACTGTAGCTTTCCATCAAAGTTATCTGACATTATCAAGATGAATTTGTTCTGACACAGTTTAACTCTTGAGTTCTTGTCATATTTTATTACCATTTTCTAAACTATAACGAATTATCTGTGATAATGTGAGAAATGTTGAAGGTGTCTGCATGAATTTTGGTTTGACTGTACATTTAGCAAGATCACTATTTTTTGACAAAAAAAGGTAAATTATGGATTTACTTTTGTTGGAATTTATTAAGAGTGTTGGTTTATTAGTACCTGTTGAAATCCCCAGACATGCTAGTAAGTACAAGACCCGAAATTAAAGTTCTTTCATACTGTAAAGATCCAAGGCTCTACTGTTTATACTTCAGCACCATTATTACAGACCACTCCACTGTCTTAGAATTAAAGACAACAGGAAAGACCATAAATGGGTTTTCTCAACAATGCCATCGAAGAACCATTTTCAGTTCACCAAAGAACTTAAAAGAATCATTTTTCTTAGTGTAAAGAACATTTTCATAGTCTAAGGTGCTTTTTTTCTTTTCTACAATGGGAAGGATCCAGATGTTATAGCATTAAGGCACCTTTACAAAAGATCCATAGTAAAAAGGTAATTTTAACTAAAAAATAACTTCAAAAATATAAAAATGAACAATGAAAAAATTAAAATGTAAAAAAAGGTATTACTTTATGAATAATAAAAGGATTTTTATTTTGTTTTGGTCAAAAGATCAATCCTTTTGTAGGCTAATAATGAGGTATTTTGTTGAAAGCATGAGCCAAGTTTATATTCTATGTTTATATTTTAGCCAAAAGACAGAAGACATATGTGACCCTGGACCACAAAACCAATCTTAAGTCGCTGGGGTATATTTGTAGCAATAGCCAAAAATACATTGTATGGGTCAAAATTATAAATTTTTCTTTTATGCCAAAAATCATTAGGATATTAAGTAAAGATCATGTTCCATGAAGATATTTTGTAAATTTCTTACCATAAATATATCAAAACTTAATTTCTGATTAGTAATATACATTGCTAAGAACTCAATTTGGACAAATTTAAAGGCGATTTTCTCAATATTTTGATTTTTTTTGCACCCTCAGATTCCAGATATTCAAATAGTTGTATCTCGGCCAAATATTGTCTGTTCCTAACAAACCATACATCAATGGAAAGCTTATTTATTCAGCTTTCAGATGATATATAAATCTCAATTTTGAAAAATTGACACTTAAATGTTTTGTGGTCCAGGGTCACATATTGTGATGACAGACTCTTAAACCTAAAGCTTCTTTAATGTGCTGTCTGTCTGTGTAGCTTCTCATGTGCTTCCTCACAGTGGAGCATCAGCGTGCTGATGGGCTTTTTTTGGGGTGATTAACAGCTGACAGGGCTGGCGGCTGCACGCTGGAGGAATTCAGCTGCTCGTCGATTCCGAAACGCCATCAGCTAGTCACCATTTCTCACAGTTTAACAGATGCATCGATGAAGCAGATACTTTGTACTGCACACAGGTTAAGAAAATGTCTGAGCCTCAGCCGGTGTGTGTCTGCGAGTGTGTTGCGCGAGACATTTACTTTAGCCCCTACCAAGAAGGATAAGCCGTACTGAGCTGGAATCAAAGCGGTTTCCTCTGCTTGTCCCAGGGGCAGTTAGATAAACACACTCATACGCTGGCCTAAGACGCAGATCTTTTCTTCGCAAGTTCACAACATGTTTTCTCTCGTCTGATCTTCATGTGTGATCGGAGTGCATATGTAAGTGTGGACTGGAGGAAGTGACGGGGCTCTTTCTGGCTATGTCGGCTACAAATTACACTGACGCCCACTACCACTGCCCCAAAAGCTTCAATACGTCTACATAACTACAGTCCTGTCTCTTACAGACAGAAATGGCCAGAGTGACACAATATCCCTCCATGCATGTACACACTGTGTTCAGAGTCAGTTAGTTTAAAAGTTACAGATGTATGTAGCACTTGCTTTGGGTATGTACGTCAAGCATCTAAAATATAATGCAAACATGTAATTTAATATAAAGCATGTTTAGGATTATGTCATGGAGAAAGCGATTTTACAAAGCATGTAGAAATGTAAAGAGAAGAAAATAAAAAGAGGAGGGATGTGTGCAGCTGAATTTACTATTAATCTCAATCTAGTTTCCCACTGTGATATTTTATGTCTAGCACTACATTTTCTTATTTTCTGCTTACACTATTATATTAGCTTTTTTAATGTAATTTCAAATATAATGTTGACATAATAAAGTATGTATTTTTAATTGATTTATTTAATAAATTACATATCTATTTATTATTATTATTATTATTTTATTAATATGCTTTGCTCTGTTGTTCAATTTGACCTGATTCTTATGCCAGTATTTTGGGGTTGGTAAGATTTTATTTTTTTATTTTATTTTATTTTATTTTATTTTATTTTATTTTATTTTATTTTTTTGAAATAAGCTTCTTTTGCTCATCAATGCTGCATTTATTTGTCTACAGTATTTAACTACAGTAATAGTAATACAGAAAAAAATGAATACATTTATATTGTGAAATAGTATTACAATTTAAAAGAGTTGTTTAAGTATGTTTTAAAATGTAACTTATTACTTTGATGGCAAAGCAGTTTTTTTAACAGTCACTATGCCAGTCTGCAGTGTCACATGATCCATCAGAAATCATTTAAATATGCTGATTTGCTGCACAAGAAACAATTTTTATTATCAATGTTGAAAATAGTTGTGTTTCGTAATATTATGTGGAAACTGTGATATATTTTTCAGGATTTTTTTGAGGAATAGAAGGTTCAAAAGAACAACATTTATTTGAAATAGAACATCATATGAACAATACAAAAAAAATCTTTAATGTGACTTCCTTGCTAAAAAAAACCTGTTAAAAATATTACTTTCTTAAAAAAACACACACTTTTTTAGGTATGTGTTTATACTTTGAGACTTTTTATCCTTTGAGATTAAATATTTAAATTTTTACTCATAAAGTAAGTGTACAAAGTACATATTAACTTATAACGTACATATAAAGTTTCTATCTATCTATCTATCTATCTATCTATCTTTTAATAATACACAAATAAGATTCCCAATATGATATTTAATAATATATTAAATACAATTACTCAAGTAGCTCTTTTGTAGTAGATATTTTTCTGCTTAAAAGATGCTTCGTTAACTCTCAGCAGCAGATGACGTGGCTGAAGACAAAGATTTTCATGACCTTACTGCACTGAGCAGCACACACCTCCAGTAAGAAAAGGAAGAGGAAAGAAAAAACTGTAATGACATGTGTGGAGAGCCAGAGAGATTTGGGCATTGGCAGCTGAAGCTTGCAGTGCTGTTCTATCTGTTATTGTGGAGGATGGTTAGTATTTTACATTGCAGTCTGCAGCCTTGAAAAAACATGACATTAAAGGAACCCGAGGATGGCGAGGAGAGCTTGATGCCTGTAACTCCGTCTGAATGTTTAGACTATGGATCCCAGACTGCTTCTTACTGTAATGGAAGGGATCTTGACTCAATTGCAGAGTCTAGATGAGCTGAACAATAAAACTTGGCACATGTTTTGCTGAACAAAATCTGTAAATGCTACTGAACTAATGATTACAAACTTTTAAGGGATAAAATACACATAGCTACTGAAAACGGAAAGTTAGATATGTGTCTGTGAAAGTTTTCCTTTTTCCATTCTCGCTCTCCTTTTTTGTCCAGATGTGTTTCTCGTCTCTCTCTCCCTCTCCCTTGAGTCAGCCTCTGTGATTCATTTTCCACAGACATCTTGAGGTCCCCCCCCCCACTATCTCCCCTGTCTCGCTCTCTTTTTCTCTCACTCCTGCAGTGCCTCAGCCTGCCTGTCAGGTCTGGAAAAAACACAGCAGAAGGAAGGAATGGAATCCTGTGGCCTGAAGCTACACGCAGACACACAGATAATGGTGGGACGTCGTTCCTCTCAGCCCCTCCCTGTTCAGGGCCTGTGGTGGTCAGTGGGCAGCAAATACAATCAACCAGGGGTTTTTACGGGACCCTGAAGGTGCAAGACCCTCATTCTAGGGGGGTGTGGTCCAGACTTGATGAAGAAGGAGGAGTTTATGGGTTAATTTCAGTCTCTAAAGGAAACAGTGTTTCGAGAAACCCCTCCTTTGAATGGCGTCTCTGCTCCGCCTATTTCTGAACTTTCACACTTCATGCGTTCCCCCACCCAAACAAAAAAAGCAAGCCCCTCCATCAGTGCATAAACGAAAATGCCTGACTGATTCATTTTACATGGCAGCAACAATGTAGATTTACACTAAAAATGTAAATATATAAATACTAATATTTTTACAAAAAATCTTAAGTCATGAACTTTATATTTTGAGACTAAAACTGTAAAAGATGCAAAGTCTGATCATTTTTTTTTTTTTACTTGTAATTGTATATAAATACACTACAGGTCAAAAGTTTGGAATAATTACAATTTTTAATGTTTTTGAAAGACGTCTAATACTCACCAAGGCTGCATTTATCTGATCAAAACTAAAGTAAAAACTGAAATATTGTTATAATTTAAAGTAACTGTTTTCTAATTTAAGTAAAATTTCTGGTATTGCAAAGCTGAATTTTTTGCATCCGTTGTGTCCAAAGTCACATGATCCTTTAGAAGTGATTAATATACTGATTTGGTGCTCAGGAAATTTTTATCATTATTATCAATGTTAAAAACTGTTTTTACTGCTTAACATTTTTTTGTGAAATCTGTTATACACTATCTTTCAAAGGTTTGGGTTAAAATGAATACTTTTTAAAGTTCTAAATGAATAAAATACTACAGTAATACTATGCAATGATGCATTAAATTGTTTAAAAGTGACAATAAATACATTTATAATGTTCCAGAAGAATTCTGTTTTGAAAAATACTGTTATTTTGAACTTTCGATTCATCAAAGGATCTGGAACAAAAAAAAAGAAAGAAAGAAAGAAACAAAACAGTTTCCAAAACATATATCAAGCAGAAAGATTGTTTTCAACAACAATAATAAGAAATGTTTCTTGAGCATCAAATCATCATATTAGAATGATTTCTGAAGCATCATGTTACACCAGAAATAGAAAACAGTTACTTTAAATTGTAATAATATTTCATAGTTTTATTGTTTATGCTGTATTTTAGATCAACTAATGCAGCCTTGGTGAGCATTAGAGACTTGTTCAAAAAATCATAATTACTTCAGACGTTTGATGTTTTTTTATATAAACAAAGTAGCATCAATTTTATGGCTCCATACTTCTGACCTGGATTTATTTGTAGGTGTCATTTTCATTCATCCTGCAAAACAGGCTATTCAATCCATGTACCCTTTCCTTAACAACTGATCTGTGGTGCAGCCCACGTTTGGGCCTATGCCGCCCATCAAATTACACGCCTGTGGCATGGCATACCTGCTCTTTAGAGCCACGTGTGGAGTGATTGCATGTTGAGAGGCTCCATCTCAGGGGTCATAAACTTTAACTAGAAAGACGGGTTTAGGAAGCTCTGCTACCAGCCGTTTGTATCTGTCTTCCTGGACATCTAGAGTACAGTACAAGGAAGTTTTTCTCAAAAGCAAAGGTGCTATCAACTGTAAAGTCAAGTGAATTTGTGACAGATTATGTGACTCTTTGTATATACAATCAGATGTTCAAGATGCACTCTTTGGATCATTTTGTGCTGTACAGTATACACTACTGTTCAAATATTTGGGTTCAATAAGATTTTTTTAAAGAAATTACAGCACGGATGCATTAAATGACAGTTAAAACTAACAATGTTACAAAAGATTTCTATTTCAAATAAGTATGAATACACTAGTGTACACTACTGTATTTTGACCACAGCCATGGTGAGAATAAAAGACTTCTTCCAAAAACATTTTCAAAAAAATCTTGCTGACCCCAAATATTTGAACCAATAGATGTTTAGATCATAGGGAGTTTGTGTTCATTTGATCCACTGTGACACTTTTTTTTTTTTTTGGAAAAAGACCATTGAATGCCACGGTCATCTTTGCTACCTCAGATGAACCTTTAGTAATTTGACTGTCTCCAGAAGTAGCACAGGAATACACACTGCCACGTTGTCTCCTTCATTCTCATTCCCCTCCCGGTCTCTCACGCCTATTTCTCCCTCTGCATTTTCCTGCTGGCGTAGCATCCCATCTCTTTCTCTGACATGCTCTCTGACCTCCCTGATGTTTATGCATTTCAGACTTAAGATGTGGTTGTTTCTGGGCCAGAAGGAGGCAGTGTAATTCAGGGACTTCCTGTGCAATCTGACCTCAGTACCATCCTAAACCACCATGTCGCCAAATACCAGAGCACCGAGAAGCCTTCTGATCCTTTTCAGTTTTGCTTCTCAAATAAATTTAAGAATGATTGGATTTTACTAGTTCTTACTGAAAAACAGGAGAAAACGCAGTGTGTTGGAGTGATATCTAGTGAAATACCTGTGGAAAAACCCTCATCTTAGATCACAGGTTCAGTGTGGTTGATGATTACAGGGACAGTATTACATATCCTCTCCTCTGATCTTTACTGCAAATACACAGATTGAACAGATGCTGCGTGCTTTGCTAGATTTTGTTGTGTTCATGTAGACTGCAGTTGTATTTCAAAATATCTGACCACTGGACCTTTAAGAAAACAGCTAAAACTGTTCACAAACTGCAGTCAGTGTTGTTCTGTAATCTTGTGAAGATACTTTCCCATATTAATTTGAATCTTTTACAACAAAGTTATCCTGTGTTCGCTCAGATTTGAATAAAGTTTGGTTTAAAGTAAGAGTTTGTTTAATTTTGATAATTATTTAATTTAGCTCGGCCATTAAATGCTGAGCTCTGGAAAGAAAAGTGTTAAACAGTTCATCCAATAGCCCTGGAACAAAACTAAGTGACTTGAGGTATTCAGCACCTCCCCCTATTCTCAAGCCTTTCCCAAAGACTTTACCAGACAAGTTAGAAAACAGAAAAGTGAGGTAGTTAAGTTAACAGACTGAACTCAAAAGAAATAAAAAAATTAAATTAAATAAAAATAACAGGGGGAAAGAGCCTTTTTGATCTTCATGAATATATATATATATATATATATATATATATATATTTTTTTTTTGTAGCAGTCATTCAAAAATCAGTGTGCCTTGTCCAGTTTACAAAATAGGCCATTATTCAGCTTTAAATAAATATAAATTTGCATCCCAGGTTTAAAAACAGTATAGTAAAAGAGTTTACTAGACTTAAACGCAGTTTGGTTAAGCAGATTTTGTATAAAAACAACCCTTCTCAGAATCAGCATCTCTAGACCTGCCTTTAGTTCTTAGTGCTCAAAAGCTCCATGAATGAGAGAGCAGCGACCCCTTCTGGTAAAGAGGCCCAACTGAAGAGCTGTCTTGAAAGGTTTTGCAGACATTCATTGCTGAAATGAATGCTTTAGCTTTTTACAACTTAACTTTTTGTGCTCTATTTATCTGGATAGTACTGTGTAATTACTACTTTAATAATGTACTAGGTTGCTTCTAACTCCTAATTATAGAAGCTTCTAGAGTGCAACTCAGCCTTATCTTATTGAGTCAGCCTTACTTATTGAGTAATTGAGACTCTTGTCTAAACAATGTTTTATTGTGTAGAAAATAGCTTTGACTAAATAAATGTTATCATGATCAGATATTATCATGGACCGTTTTCCATCCATTTTCACCTTGCAGCAAAAGTTGTGCCGTTTCTGAAACTTTCTTGCACCCACATACCAAACATGAGCTGTCTCCACTGGGTGGCGCTCACAGATATGAAGTGGGAAGATGTTGTTTCATATTTCAGCGACTGGGCTGAGCATATGTCATGACCAAACCCATTTTATGTGCTGGAGAAACCTGCCTGCTGTCTTGTTTTTGTCCTGTTTTTCTTGATCATTGAATTGTGGCCTATTGTAGGACCCCATTACTTCTGCTTCAGGCAGACATTAATAGAGACAAAAAGCAACAAACATCTTTTGATTTTCGTCTTGGAAAGCTTGTTATCTTTCAGATCAACATCTAGCCACCAGATGTGCAATAACAGGAGGCTGAAGCTGTTTGATACCACATGGCTTGTGTGACTATATTTCACAAAGATTATTTAATACAAAACAAAACTGGGAATATGTTTGACCTATACAGATCTTCTTTTAATTAGGTTAATAAGCCTAACCTTTGTTTTTGAGCTAAGGAGGAATCTGGCAATTATGTTCTCCCTGTGAAAAATCGCAAAAGAATGTCAAATATAGATGCAAATACAACAAAATGCAAGTTTGAGAAGAAGAAGGAACGTGGTATCTTTGCTGGTTCCCAGTGTATTTGGAAATGCTCCTTGCGGCTGCTGGAATTTTGGCTTTGTGACATAACACAGACAAAGGTCAGCAGATTAGATGTTATCAAAATGAGATCTGCATCTCATCTGCAACTGATCTCTTTAAAACAGTGGTGTTTGTAGGCAAGAAACGGGTATGTAGGCAGGACTGGAGCTGTAAGAGAGAATCTCTACAGTCTGTATTTGGTGGAATATCACAGTTAACTGAGAGATTCAGTCTTCAGAGATTATTTGTAACAATTATTCTCAGTGCCCTCAGATACCATCTTGTAAAAAAAAAAATGGTTATAATATGGAATATTACAAACTCTGCAAACCGAAGTACAGCTAATAACGTGTGTTTAACGGTGCGTATGAGGTTTATAATAGCATTGCAAGAGTTACGCAGTTAGGGTGTTCTCCTTGTGAGGGGCACCTCTGCACCTCTATTAATCTCCATTAGAATAACATATCATTCTTGTGATCTGTAACGATATTGCGGCTCCTTTTTTTTGTGGATGTGATTGATCAGATTTCCTTGCATTGTTTACTTCCAAAGGCCCACCACTGTCTGGCCACCTTCTATAGTTAGAATAGTTAGAAACTCAGTATGTCTGTCATCTGCACAATTAGACTTGTAAATTAGCAGGATACAGGTCATAGAGCTTATAAATAATGATGGTGTTGATGGAGAGATTTGTGGGGGAAAAGGGACCTCAGATCAGTGGAGAGAGAGCCACAGTTAGTCACAGAAACAAAAAGTAGATACTTTATTCTTTCATTTTCATTTGAACTAAAAGAAGCAATGCTGTTTTTAAAATAACATTGCTTTTTCAGTGGTTAAGGTGCTTCGTTTTGAGTAGCGTACTGCTTTTAAGGCACACTGCACAACTTTACTGAGTGACCTACAAATGGACATATAAAAGTGCTATAATATGAAAAAACCCATTAACCATTAATCTGAATACAGGAGGCAATGAATACCCCTCAATTTTTTTGGTGGTTTTAATGTGTAATAAATAAAATAAAATATAATAAAATCTGCGTAATAAAGTTTAAATAATTGTAGTTAAATTGCCACGCTCTCTAAAATATTATTGGAAAGTCCGATTCGTTCTAGTGAATCGGTTCATCCCAAAGAGCTCTCTCACATACCGTGTGTATGAAGCATTAGAATCGGTTCATTCAGACTTATAAATGAACAGATTTTAAATCGTTCTACCTATTTGAGTGCATGGCATTTTTAGGTCTTCTTTTAAAGCAACAGTGCAATATTTAGTCGCGCACTCATTCATATTTTTATTTTTCATTTATTATTTGCCCCCAAATGTCCATTAACAGGAAAGTTTTCAAGATGCACCTGGTCATGTGATCTCAACATGTCTGCCTCCATATGTAAGTCCAACTGCTACATGTAAAACAAATAAGCTTATTAGGCTAATGATATGACTGATATGAGTCTTCGTATGTAAGTTTACATGATTATGAAAAGTACTGTTAATTTCTTGTCGTTGTGTTTTCACCTCAGTTATATACATTAGACTTAATTAAGTCTGATGTCACCTTGAGTTTACTTACTCAAACCTTCCCTGAGAAATAACACTGTGATTAAATAAAACATTATAGACATGCATTTCAATGTATAGGCTTATATACTGAAATATTTGTATTTCAGATTTCATTTAGCATATTTTAAGATAAACATTAAGTAGCTAGCTACTTACATAGCTGGTATTTGTAGCTAGTTGCTTCACCACTTAATAAGGTAGCCTATGTTTGACATTTATATGGTTTAGCTAATGTCATACAGTACTTCACAGATTCATACAGTACTGACCATTTTTGACCATTTTACTGACCAATTCCATCTTCAGTTTAATGTAATGATGGCATTAAATGTTGATGCACCACTTTAATATCTTGAAATGGATTGAGTCATTTTGAATTATGAGCTACTACATTCATATCAAGCTCCTGTAGGCTGATTCATTTGACTCTTCTTAAATAGAACTCACATGATATTTCCGATTAATTACTTGTCAGAGTCCTATAGCAGAAGTAAGCTCTTGCCACTATGATTTGTGCTACAGTTTGTTCTCACATTTATTCAGCACATCGTCCACTGAGGCCCCAGTTAATAACAATGAAAGGAAGCAGACATGTAGATTCTAGATTAGGTGTTTCCATGGCAATGATTGACCAATGCTTTCTGTTTTGATCTGATATAAGGAATATTGTAACAGCATTCATTGATAGTGTATCAGTATGAAGATATATTTATTTTTTTCTAAAACCAAGAAAGTGTCAGATTTGTTTGGGTATAAACAAGCTTTTCTACAAAGAGAATATATACTGAGTATATTTGAGTATACTGATTTTCTGATTTTTCCTGAGCCCACATCTATGAGGTAACCTGTTGAAGCAGTCATACAAAGACATTCGGTTGAACAATTTTGACAGTACACATTGATGGAAAAAGGGTGAGATATAGTTCTGTTACAGCTAGTTTTCAATCTTTCTTGTTTGGACTAAAACATTGCTTTATGTTGCATCATTAATGCTGGAAAAGGTTGAATTGTTTTTCTTTTGCCAGTAATATCATTCAGATGACATGCCCATTGTTTTATTATTATTATTATTATTATTATTATTATTATTATTATCCAAATAAGTAGTATTATATCCCAAAGTGAGTTTGTTTTCTATGCCTTCATCTGAGACTGAATGCTAAGAATCTGAGAATGAAATAATGGGACAGTGTTGTTTTGCTTGCCACGCTTCAGTTGAACTCCATAGGTCAAAAGATATTGCTATTTTTCTTTTGTATATTTTGTTGGTCAGAGAAAGCCATTTCCCCTTGACAGCGCAGAGATTTTTGTGAAACATGAGGACCTAAAGGAGATTAGGTTAGAAAGCCTCTGCCAGACATAGCTATGCTTTAATCACCATTTTCATTTTCTCTGACACATCCTGATATTTGTATAGAATGACAATGAAAAACACAAGAAATAACGCAAACGTAAAATGAGTTATTTTTTTCCTTATGACAACTTGCCCTACATATTTATAAAACAGACATCACCATAAAACTTTATTTCATACTTTAATTCTTTTTATCCAGATTTTTGTGCAGCATATTTTGTTAAAGCGTATGTCTCATAAAGCATTAAAGCGTATGCCTCATAGGATTTCTTTAAAAATGCATCATATTGTATGCCTTTCAAGGTTTAGCTTTTTGTGAATAAGAGACTGTTTGGTACTACCGGAGCATCCTGTAATGAGAGACTCCAGGGAAAGCATTAAAACATGGGAGGGATAGGAGCTGTTATGTATCTGCAGTAGGCTAGATGGTACTGTTGCTCCTCCTTAAAATAAAAACAGATATTTTGTGTCACAACATCCAAGGATTAATGTAAATTTAATATGCATATATTATTATATACTCTGTAACTACTATATATTTAATACTTATATAATACATTGCCAGACAAAAGTTTGGAATAATATTTTTTTTTTTTTTGAAAAAAGTCTCTTACTCACCAAGGCTGTATTTATTTGATCAAAAACAATCATATTATAAAATATTATTACAATTTAAAATAACTGTTCTATTAAATTCTATTCTACCTGAATATATTTTAAAATGCTATTTATTCCTGTGATGGCAAAGCTGAATTTTCAGCAGCCATTACTCCAGTCTTCAGTGTCACAGAAATTATTATAATAGGCTGATTTGCTGCTCAAAACACACATAATATGTTGAAAACAGTTTTTGCTGCTTAATAGTTTTGTGAAAAAACAAACGTTTTTTGTGAAAAAGTTTGTGGGTACGATTTTTTAAACTGTTAGATGAATGATTTTATTTAGCAACAGTGCATTAAATTAATCTAAAGTGACATTAAAGATATGTATAATGTTGAAAAAAAAGTCTATTTCCCATAAATGCTGTACATTGATCTTTTTATTCATCAAAGTATACTGAAGAAAACAAATCTGCTTTGCCATCACAGAAATAATGTGAGCATAAGAGACTTATAAGCCACTTATAAGACTAAGAGACAACATAAAAAAAAAATCCAATCTTTTTGGCAGTAGCGTGTGTGTGTGTACTGTACGTATTAACCAGAAACAGAGGAAACATGGAGGGAACAGAATCCGGTGTGGTGGTTTAAAGTTAAAATGCCTTAATGATGAATTTGTTTCTTACAAACATGCAGCTTTTCACTTCACAAGACATGAATTGATGGACTGAAGTCGTGTGGATTACTTGTGGAATAATTTTGGACCTTTTATCAGCTGTTTGGTCTCTCATTCTGATGGCACTGTGGAGGATCCTTTTTGGTGAGCAAGTGAAATAAAGCTAAATTGCCCCAAACCTGCTTTGATGAAGAAACAAACTCGTCTACATCATGGATGGCCTGAGAGTGAAAACAGTTTTAGCAAATTTTCAATTTTGGGTGAACTACAGTATTCCTTTAAGAGAGTTTTCTGAGAGATGTGAACAAATTTGACACTAAAACTCATTAAGAGTCTATATTTAATTATCTTCCCCCATACTCCTCCATCTCTTAATGAGGTATTCAGTACTCCCAGAACATGAGTGATGCACATGAATCTGGGAGTTACTCTAATTCCCTCCTTCCTATGCATTTAATAACACTCTGCGCCTTGATGATCAGCGTTTGCAACTTAAAGCATCGCTTGTTGCAGTTTCATCATATCTGAACAAACCTAAGTCTTTTCATGCTGAGCAGATGGTTGCATCCCCTGTGCATATGTTTTCAGCAAACAGAGGCTCCAGGGACTTCCCCTATCTATGCTTTTGTTTTAATAAAGAAAGCAGTTACAGCCTCACTATGTTGCCTTTGGAATGAAAAGCGCTTGCTCTTGTTATATAACAAGAAATGTTTGACCAGACGGCGCACTTCATGCAGAGCAAACAATGATTTACCTGTGAAACTCAGAGAATCTGCAGTTAGTTAGTAGAATGAAATGAAAGAGACTTGTTGGGAATGGATGAAGAAGGACAAAAGCAAGAAGAACTCTAGACACCAACCAAGAAACAGGCTACCGTGGGAATTGCTTTTATTAGATGCCCAAAAAAACTAAATTAATTTCAAGTTTCACCTGCCTTTGCTGGAGATAAGAAGCTGGCTGATGAATTTTGCGATGTTTGTCATTTTCTCAGTCTATCATGCATCCTCAGGCATGATGTTATTAATGAGTTCACTTGTGATGTATTTTGATTTGATGAATAATTAACTTCACCTTTTATCACTTGGGTTATCCTGCACTTGTGGCTCGTGTGACGTGAAGCAATCCAGACCCGTCTTTCTCCATCTTAAAAATCGAATTAGTCCATGTCGTGTTTACCTCAACCAGATTAATTAATGTTGATGCTGATTTATCCACTATTAATTAAAAGACTTTCTTTCAAATCTCTGCCCGGTGGCTTCTCTGCTTTTTGCGAAGACTTAAGAAGGTCAGAGTGACTTATACGCTTACATTTGAAACACATTCAAGCAAAGTTGTTCTAGCTGTAAAGGGAAAATGCTGCATGTAGAAGCATGATATGAAAATTGTTTTGTTGAGTTTGTAGTTTTTAGAAATACATCAGGAGGTCAGAGCTCTTTTGATGGCCGTCATAAAAGCATTACTTTTCCATTAGAAGAATGTTCTTGGCCTGCTGTGTAGGTCTTCATCACTGCTTGAATTTCTCTCTTCACTTGCTGTATTTTTCTTCTCAAGTCATCAAGAATTTATGCACCGGCTCTGCCGAAAATGATGGTGATTTCACCTTCTGCGAGGGGAAAAAAAGAACATTTATCTATTATTCTGAGGACAGGGTTCATCTACTATACAAGAAACATCCTTATATTTCTTCTTGAACACACTACATTATGATCTAAGTGCAGAAATCTTTGGAATGATTTCTGGAAACAGATAAAGCATGTTTGATGAGTTGATAATAAACAGCTTCTGGGCAATAGCTGATATTTTTGCTGATTATTTATCTATTACAGCTCCCAGACTGCTTTATTAATGTGGGTCTGTGTGCAAAACATATCTAGGGACAGTTTAAAACTTGTATATTAATGAAAGTAAAACAGTACAGTGTGTAAACAGAGATTATATTCACTGAAGTGGAACGCAGCTGTGCAAATGAATGAACAAAGTTATGAAAATATGGCCAAGTTGGTCTAGTGCAGGATGCCAAATCTGTAAACTGTGCAGAATGACTGTATACAATGCTATTTTATCAAAAACATAATGAGCTCAGAATTTCACAAGGTTTTGTGTGCTTAATGGTAACAGTTTCCAGCTTTAGTACATCTTTAATTAATACAGCCTGAAATGTTTAGACATATATAGACATACTGACATACCGTATTAGCAGAATCAGTATATGTACATGTACATGTATATGTATATGTGTGTGTGTAGCACTGCAACCCATGAATCCTTATGTCTGTATGAGGCAGAGGTTCATTTGGGGTGATATCAGGGTTGAGTATAAGAAAAGTAATTTAGCTTTAATAAAACATGGTTGATAAGGTCGATATTTATATAATATAACAGTAAAATGTGACAAAGAGAGAACTGCCATGTGATAAGTACTATAAAGAAACCACATTAAGAATATTGTTTGACCCCAACTTGGGATGAAAATGACTTTTTATATTGTATATGTGAAATGTGTCCTTCCTCCCTTGTAAGGAGATAAAAACGAGTGCACTTTAACTGCTTTATTATTATAAAGTGTGGAAATGATAAAGGCTTATAATAGAGCCAAGAACTCTGAAGATTGCATAGCCCAGATTCATTTGTAATTAAATAGCTGTAGATGTGAATATTACAGCATGAGGCTGAGACATTTCTCTCCTTATCTGCAGTTCAAAGTGATGTCAAGTTAGAATCACATTCTATTACCCGAAAACAGAGTGACAGAGCACTTTCCTCCTCTGGCGTCTCTTCTTCTGGAGTGTTCCTATTCCATCGCTGAGTTCCCTGTTCCTGAGAGAAAATAATTAAGATGTAGCGTAGACATCCCTAATAACTAGTTATACAATCAATAATGCTGTGGAAAAGACTATTTTACCTCAGCTTTTCACTCTTCCTAATCAGCAGAAGATAAGTAATGTATGCTTTAAAATGTCACGTACTTATCTATGCATTATGCAGAAAGCCATTAGTGATATTTTCTTTGGTCAGAATTTACTATGACACAATAAGAGATTAGTTTAAATGAAATCAGTGGACCTGAATGTTAATTGAAATTTCTGGTCATCAGTGGAGCAAGTAATTAGTTTGCTGTTCCAGGTGACCTTCAAGCTATATATTTCAAACAGTCTCATTTTTGCATTCGAAGCAATATACAGAATTAACCTTAAACTGGACCTCAGATTTGTTTAAAGTCCTTTTTGTGTTAGTGAAATATCAATCATTAACTTTGTTCTTTACATTTTTATTTAATTATTTTAATACTTCAGCTGAATCTAAAAAGATTTCATTTAATGTTTATTTTTTTCATGTAATATCTTTTTTTTAATGGTTTTATTGTTAGTTTTATTTAACAATAATAACCCTGCTTCCTGTTTCTTCAAGGAAATGTCTATTCATGTTGGAATTTTATCCCCATAGCTGTAGAGCACAAGAAAACAGACCTTTCAGACAAATGATTAAATAGCCTATTGTCTCTTTTAGTATTATTAATTCAGAACAGCAGCCTCGCTGTCACATCAGGCAACTGGACTGTGAATGTGACCATCCAATCAGCCATGGTCCATTAGTGTGAAGATTAATACTGTGCTCTTATCTTACAGCTTCAGAGGCCCTGAATGCGGTTAAATGTCGCTTTAAACCACACATCTGAACTAGTTCATCTAGATCTAGATCAGACAGAGAGGTTGGAAGCACACAAAGATAATCAAAGCATCTTTTCCATAATGCTCTTAAATGAGTGAATCAAGCCAGATACAAAAGCAAAGAAACTTGATTACCGTGTTAAAATATCACTGGCTGAATTTCATGATGCTCTCAGGCACACATATCTAAATTAACAGAAACTTACATTATATGGCATGCAATTGATCAGAATGTGATATATTATGATTTTGTTGAATTAAAGCATTTATAACTAATTCTGATTGGATGTAATATTTTCTGATATTCTCATTGTGCGCAGGCGATGGCAGAATTTTTTGAGAGAAAATGCCAGATTACACTATTGGGTTTCAACTTTCAAAAAATTGGGTTGTCCTTACGATCTCCCTACTGTCTTTTCTGTGCCCTGATTGTGATCAAGCGGTCTATGCAGGGTCAGAAAGCTCTCGGATTTCATCAAAAATATCTTAATTTGTATTCTGAAGATAAATGAAGGTCTTACAGGTTTGGAACGACATGAGGGTGAGTAATTAATGACAGAATTTTAATTTTTGGGTGAACTATCCTTTAAAATGCAATTTTAGATATATTTAATACCTTTTATTGTGTACGTCAATGGACCATGGTGAACATATTCAGACTGGTTGTGTATCCTCTTCTGTTTTCAGAAAGTTCAAATGTTACTGCGGCTTGTCAACAGCAGCTGTCACTGTTGTTAGACCACATGAGCAGTCATGTAGGCTAGACTGTCCCATTTAGCAACACTTGGTTTGACCTTTGTGGATGCAGCCCCTGATTTGGGACACAGCTAGTATTTTACAGAAGATTCACTCTTTCTTGTTTCAGACAAACACAACTGGCACCATTTAGCATTTTAGTTATCGTTTGTATTGAAAATGAATTCTGAAGAGGACTTCAGTTTTAGTACTTCTGTAATATTGTTATTCGTCTTGTTGGCCAGTGCAGTTTGCACGTTGTAGTGAACTTTTTTTTTAACAGAAGCTTAAGGAAAAATTGTATAGTTGCAGCTAAAATATTATTATTATTTGATGAGTTCCTGTGTAAGAAGTGGGATAATGTTCAGTTATTCTGCAACTTGAAACAAAACTCATATTTAAATTTGAAAATTGAGTGTTAGCAATGAAAATGAATGGGTTTAATCAGAGGTGTGTGTTTAGGCATGCTTAAAAAAAACCTCAATCACATATGGAGTCATTTCGTAGTCCGTACTCTAGAACATACACATGAAATCCCATCAAAAAACATGCAAGAAGAGAAACCTTTTTGCTGCACTGCTGCCATCAGCATAAGCATTTGCAAATTTAATTAAAACTATTATTTGCTTGAGGCTGGCAATGAGTTATGAGCATCTTAACCCTCATGTACTGTTCAAAACAGGTGACTTCCTGTATGGTTCGGGTCAAATTGACCCATATTGGATTCAATGTAATTCCACAAACATTACGACATGAAAAAAAACATACAATCAAGTACAGTCAATAAACTTTTAATATCAGTACTTTTCACACATTTCAAAGAATGAATATCTGAAATTATGATTTATAAAAATGTTTTTAACCGCTATTTTTGACTGCCACTCCCCCAGACCTGTGAGATGTTTGCGATTGCACATTTTTTTTTGAGATAATATCTTGGTCTAAACCTAAAGTAATCTTGACAAATTATATATCATTTGAAAGGTTTCGGACTATAGATTTCATATTTGGTGACTGTTTTTCAAAGAAATGATAGAGCAATAGATAAATAGCGATAGATTCTCCATTTGTTATATGGTGCCAAACATACTCTTATTCTATACGTATGTTTTTATGTGTTTTAGAGATAGAATTCAAATCAAATATTAAAGTTACTGCCCAAACTATTTCTGAATAGGATGTCTACGTCATAAATATTTTAAAAAGTATAGAAATATATAGTTCAGAACACTCAAACAATAAATGGAAATCAAGAGTCCCTGAATATCATCTAGTGGAAACGTTTGGTACTGCATCCACAAAATCGTACTTAAAAGTTAATTTTTTGAGATATCAACCTAAAATTTGGCACAAAACTTGTTCAGATGATTGGCTTTGAATTTCTTGAAGATTTGGTGGTAAACATATTTTGTAAAATTGCTATTTTATATAAAATATAAAAATATGTATTTTTATATTTTACATTTTCATACATTTAAACTTCTATAACTTTTTTTTAATATAAATTTACTTTTATAGCTATTTTTTACTTCTACAATAACCCGTAATGTTTCACCTTTAAAAAGATACCAATCTTAAGTCTGTGCTCTGATGTAGTCAAGTTTTATAACAATTTTAGCCAGAAAAGGCATTTTTATGTCTATGCTCAAAAACTGTGACTTACAGTTAAAAGGCTGAACAGTTTTTTGTTTTCACAAACTTTGAAATTAAAAAAGTTATTAAACTCATCAAGATACTCACACTAGGAGGCACTTCAGGACTAGAGTTGAGAAGCTCTGAAATACAACAAAGGAAGTTGTTGTTATTTGTGTGTATTTCAGTTGCTTTTGAATGGATGCCTATGCGGGTCAAATTGACCCATGAACATCACAAACATAATTTCTGTATGTACATTTCACAACACATCAGTGTGTTGAAACTGTGTATGCGTGTTCATAACCCTAAATGAGAAAAAGTAACAAAACTTCAAGAAAAACAACATGAGTTAAATAGTATTTCAGATAGATTGAAAAAAGAAACGATAGCTCATTTTTACCATCTTTGGGTGACAAAATATTTTTCTGTATTGAAATGAGTGTGGAAAATCTACTTTTTTGCTTCATAGGATAGTAAAAAACTAAAATAACCAAATATAACCAAGAAATGTTATTATTTTGAGTCTGTAGAGTTGCCTTAGAGCAGTGGTCTCAAACTCAATTCCTGGTGGGCCACAGCTCTGCAGAGTTTAGCTCCAACCAGCTCCAAATCACACCTGCTCAGACGTTTCTAGTGATACTGAAGAGCTTGATTAGCTGGATCAGGTGTGGAGGTTAGGGGAGGATAGGGTTGGATAGGGTTGGAGCTAAACTCTGCAGAGCTGTGG
>JAFVLL020021526.1:0-52186 GCA_021397915.2 Tor tambroides
TGGTTGTCTGTGTCTGCCGCTCACAGGTCACTTTAACGTTCCGGTTTTGCTACATGCTCTATGAGCGATGTATTAGTAAGGAAAATAAATTTTTCGTGGCCAGAGAAATAATTTCCCTTAAAATCAATAGACGATTAAAACTGTCCGTACTGCGGACGAACAAATCATTTTATTGTACTATTAAGGCTACAGTTAATTCCTGAAGATGAATATATAATTGATAACAACCCGTTATGATTAATTATGTTCATCTCACTTTGAGCTAATTTGCGACACTTTTTTGTTGTTGTTGTTGTTGTTGGTTTATTAATTCATTATTATTGTTTCAAATGAAAAACCTCTATGTAATGCTTTTATGATAATTAAATAGACGGAATACTGCCTATTATTTTTTAAGTAGTATGTGAAACAGCATTTAGCATTCAGCAATAAATATTTCAAATAGTGATGCACAAAAATACAAAAAATAAATAAACAAAAATGTGTGTGTGTGTGTGTATATTAGTATTTATAATCAAATTGTGTAAAATAAAATGAAAAAAAATTCTCGTGAGTCAAGAAATTATAAAATGCATTGCCTCAAGTTTATTTCTATTTGTTTATTTCTCATTTCTATTTCTGTGTTTGCCATATGCTTTTATCCACAGTGATTTACAACGCATTCATAATATACATTTTACCACTTTATGCGTTTCCTGTAAATCAAAGCAGCTGCTGCAGAAACATGCAAAAAATATTCCTTGCACTTTTAAATGAATGAGTGCAAAGGTTTCAGCCACAGGAGTAAAGTGACATGATCACGTCCTAGTTTATAAACACATTTCCAGCACTTCCATATTTATCGCAAACATGCGCCAGCTGAGCTAAACACTTTGCCAATTAACAAGTCATAAGAACCGGGGTGATGGAATCTATGAGAGAGAAGTCATCCGTTATTCAAAAATAAATCTTTTGTAACACTCTGGCCCCCCGCTGAATAGAGAGGAAGCAAACCACCTTGTTGCTACATTTAATAGCTCCGTTGCATCCTGGGATTGCGGCAATGGATTGTGACATTAGACTGAGGTACCAAGGGGCGTCTCACAACATGAAAATGTCTTCTGCAGTTCACTCAGATGAGTGTTAATTGAAAAACAGTTCAGTGGCACTTCAGTCTGTTGGGATGAAATGAGCACGTGCTGCCTTCCTGTCTTTGTACCAAGTATATTAAAAGTTTGACACTGCTTTAACATGATATTTTGCTTTTCTGCCTCAACCTGAAATCACCTGAGTCACCAGGGTCCCGTTGCACAGAGTCCATGTTCACCTGAGACAGACTGGGTCTTTATATCTTCACTATAAATTCTCATTAAAAACTACAAAAACAGTTAACTGGTATAGTGCAAGTTTGTTGTGTTTTTAAACTTCTTTGATAGACAATATTAAAGTCCTTCTGGAGCAAGCCAATTCGCTTGGTGACCATTTTACCCATGGAGAGTTTAATTTCTAGCCATGCAAGTACAGCTTAAATCTAAAATAAAATAAAAGTGTCAACAAAGAAATAATTCTTATTGGAGGAAGTCAGTTCATTCTACTGCAATCCTAGCTATTATCTCTACTTAAAAGAGAAAAAACGATCATCTCCAAAACTATTAGTCAAGCTACAACATATTTCAAATCGACAATAAAATCTGACAACAAATTTTCACCTTTGGCTCAAAATCAGGTTGAAAAATTAGTGGTGAGGCTTGGCCAATAATGTGATTGGTGGGACATCTGGTGCCTTCAAGTCTTCCTGGGAAGTTCTTTTTTTATGAGTTTGCACGGTGTGATGTGAATTTTAGTGACTTGCATTGGAAGAAAACGGACGTGACAATTGTGTGATATTTCTCCAATTCACTTATTGACAAGCTTTTTAATGCTAATGGAACAAAATGAAGCGCAAAGTACATTAGGCGATGTTCTGTGATCTATGTATTTTGTAATTCCTGGGCTGCTATAGAGAAAGATGGGAAATGCAGTTTGGTAGTGCAAGCCTGTCACCTACTGTAAATTATAAACCAGCTAAATTAGTACTTTCTGAAGCTCTTCTTCCAGGAAAGCATTTATAGATGGCGATTTTCCATCAACAGTAGATGAAATGCATTCAGACTAACTGTAGAGTCATTCACAATTACAGAGTTATGACCAACACCAGTTAGCTTACATCATGATTCTTAAATTGACACACAACTAACTTAGAAAGAAAATCCCTACAAATATGAGCATTTTCACATGACTTGAAGGCTTCATTCTTTTTCTACAACTGCCATTTTGAGCATCAGGATTTCTCCAATTCATTTTCCTACTTAAACTCCTTAAACTGTTTCTGATTACACAAAAAAACTTTTGATGTAGATTACATCCATCCTGTAGACAGCTTTTTTTAATGTATATCAGCCTCTCAAAGCCATGTCATAGCTACTCAGAAACACCCGCTGAGGAAAACACTGGCAGTGGGAAATGCATTTTCAAGAATAATAGGATATTCAACAAACAAAAGAAAAAGAAAAAAAAAAATGTAGGACAGGACTTGATTTTATCCACTGGGAACTGATTGGATGGTGAAAAGTGTCAGGTGGTTAAAAAATAAGAGGGATTGATAAAATCAGCTAATAAGGAAAGTCAGAAGAGTTTGGAGAAACAGATTTGAAGAAATGTAGCATTCCATCACTTGCTCACCAATGTATCCTCAGCAGTGAATGGGTGCCGTCAGAATGAGAGTCCAAACGGCTGATTAAAACATCACAATAATCCACAAGTAATCCGCACCACTCCAGTCCATCAGTTAATGTCTTGTGAAGTGAAAAGCTGCGTGTTTGTAAGAAACAAACTCATCATTAAGATGTTTTTAACTTTAAGCCATCGCTTCTTGCCAAAATGTGAATCCATAATCCATAATAATGATTTCAACTATGAAAAATCCATCCCCTGCTGTCCTCTCACATCATAATGCACCATCATATTAATTTAGAACTGTTTGGGGCATTTTTTCACTTGTAAAAGGTACTTGATCTGTGTGTATTTCTCTCCTGATTAAGACGAGATGACTTTTTCACTGGAGAAAATGTTATTATGGATTAATTATGGATTTATTATAGATTATGGACTTGTATTTTGACCAGAAGTGACGGTTTAAAGTTAAAACATCTTGATGGATTTGGTTTTTACAAACATGTAGTTTTTCGCTTTTCAAGATGTGAATTGATGGACTAGACTGGAGTGGTGTGGATTATTGTGATGTTTTTATCAGCTGTTTGGATTCTCATTCTGACGGCACCCATTCACTGCAGAGGATCCATTGGTGAGCAAGTGATGGAATGCTACATTTCTCCAAATCTGTTCTGATGAAGAACCAAACTCATCTAAATAATCTAGATTGCCTGAGGATGAGTACATTTCAAGCCAATTTTCATTTTGGGTGAACTATTCCTTTAAGGAACACTGCAGTGTTCAAGTGCAAATATGTTTTCTATGTGTTGTAAACTGGTTAATTTTTTTTTTTTTTTTCAATTGCACACCTCAATACACAACTACTGCCAATCAAACCACTTTTTATTCTGATGCCTACATGCAGGTTTTGATGCGGTCAGGTGAACCGCCTGTGTGCCGCACACGCTCCTGCAGAGATAACATTAGAAGAGATGCAAGGTTAATCGGCTCGCTCTAGGGTGCCAAACAACTCCACGGCCACATATGTCAGGCATCTAAAGATGAGATTTAATGCACAACACCTACACAGCGAAAATGCATGCATCGCCAAAATCTCCATCACAATGTTTCATTATTGCATAAAGGCACGCAGCTGCAAACTCACGGACAATGGAAAGAGAGACAGTTACGGGAGTGGGCGCCAAGCAGGTATTTATCTTTTCGCTGCGACTGCAGATTTTGATTAGCAGGTGCTCTGACAGAGGAGTGCGTGAGTCTTGGGTGCACTTGGGCAAACAGCAGATGGGTAATTTCAGGTTTTATACATGGGAAAAAAAAGCTGTCACCTCCGCTACACGGAAGCCGGTTGGGGGCTCATCCGCCACCCACTCGCTCCTTCCCACACATGCTCGAGAATAATCGCACATGCTCGCGCTGAGACGTCTCCCCTGAGAGGCGGAGGAGATCTTATCCGCTCCCCAGTCGCAAGATTAATACTTTCTTCTAATAGTGCACTTATCTGGTCACAAACAAGAGCGAATCATTAGTAACTCCGTGTGAAGTGCAGGCTGGAGAGGGATCCTGAGGGGGCACAATTAGTCCTGTACGCTGATAGCACCCTGCCACGGGAACCCTGCTTGATGTGAGGGCCGTCGGATGGCATGTTGCGAGAGAGAGTCGGGCAACAGGGGAACGGAGACAGATGGCCGGCAACCTCAAGTCTTTAAACTCATACTGAAGGCCTGCCATATTCTGCATGCTAAATGGAGGGACTTGATCAATTTTTTATAAGTGGCACAAAAGATATCAAATGTATTTCACACTTTTAGAAGTTGCCGTCCAAGAACAGTAGTTTAATTTTCACTAGCTATAATGCACTTTCACACAGCTGAAGTTCTTTTATGAATTAAAATTGTGTCATCACCCTTCAAACCTGACTCTTTCATTTGTGGATCGCAAAAGGAGATGTTTGCACAATGTTAATGCTGCCCTTTTCCATACAAATAAAGCAAATGAGCAACGGATGCTATCGAGCTCTAAAACAAACAACATAAAAGCACCGTAATAGATGTCTGCTTGACTGATGCACTATATTTCATGTTTTTAAACTCATATTGAATATAGTGCCATAGTCTGAATGTTAAACAGAGGGAATTCAAATAAATTTTTTATAAGCGACACAAAGGATATCAAATGAATTTCGCACTATTAAACATTTTAGAAGTTGCAGTCCAAGAACAGTTTTATTTTCACTACAATGCATTTTCACACAGCTTTTGTAAACGAAAATTGTGTTACCACCCTTCAAACCAGACTCTTTCTTCTATAGATCACAAAAGGAGATGTTTCGCAAAATGCTCACCCCACACTTCACCATACAGGTAAAACAGAGGAACAGATGCTGCTATAGGTGCTAAGCACCATAAAAGGTGTCTGCTTGACTTATGCACTATATTTCAAGTTTTTAAACTCATACTGATGGTGAATTTCACACTATTAGAAGTTGCAGTCCAAGAACAGTAGTTTAATTTTCACTAAAATGCATTTTCACACAACTGCAGCGTAGTTACTTCCAAATGTGGTTTACTTTCATCTGTGGAACACAAAAGGAGATGTTTTGCAAATGTTCATGCTGCTCTTTTCCATAAAATGAAAGCGAATGGGGAATGGTTGCTGTTGAGCACTAAAAAAAAACAACAACATAGCAGCACCTAAAAAGCTCTGTAAACGATTTCTGCTTGACTTATGCGGTATATTTTAAGTCTTTTGAAATCATGATCGCTTTGTGACAGGAACAGATTAATTAGTTGTTATTAGCTGAAGAAACCCTCAATTATAATTGGTTTTTGTGCATCTTTCAGCACATTTGTATGTTTTGAAGTGAATGCAAAATGGGAGCGGAGAAGATTAAATCATAAAATTAAAAAAAAAAAAAAAAAGTGTTAGAAAATCCAAATTAAAAATACAAAAATATGTAAAATAAATATTTACCTGAAATAAATAAATCTCTCAAATGTCATTTGCACACACTGAAAAACTGGCATCTCAAGATGCATCACACCAGGTTTGACGTCAAACATCATTGGTTTTTATGCATCTTTCAGTTCTTTCTGAATGTTGTGAATTAAATTAGTGAGCTTGACAGCCCTCTCATTTACTTTTCTAATGCATGGAAATGAGCAGCTTCGCTACATTCTTTCCCAATATTTTGTGTTGCATGGGTAGAAACGTCAGGCAGGTTTGGAGCGACATGAGGGTGAGTAAATGATGACAGAATTTACATTTTTACAGACTCAAACTAATACGCTAGAGGATGCTGTAAATGAGCGAGCACAAGTGAAGCAGAAAGAGAAGCCTCCTGTGATACACGAGCACAATGTGGGTCATTTAGGGAACTACAAATTTGACAAACCTCAACATGGCACAGCATAGGAAAGCATGTCAGTGGGTTAAATGGGGGAAACATTAAAAAACATTAAAAGAAAAATGCTCTCTGCTCTCTCACTTGTATACAGCGCGAGGATGGTGAGGTGAGGAAATTTACGGTGTGAGTACAGGAGAATGGGGCGCAGGCGGCAGTGCGCCGTCACGACGTGTCATTACAGAAATGGAAATGGGATTTATAGAGCTGCAGCGGCGCGCCGTGACTTCTGCCGAACGGCCGTAGTCCCTGGGGGCATTACTCACAGCATGCCTCCCACCAGGACCTCAATACACACCCAATTACTATGTGCTTAAAACTATTACTATGCACTCAGAATAATGCCCCTGTCCATTACCCTCGCCATAGTCAACAGAGGAGCACGCTGGGAAAACAATCTCCCTTTCTGATGCACCTATTCAACAGGGTTGCAGTCGAGAGCGCCGCAGTCAACGGCATGACAAGATCAAGACTCATCCAGACGAACAACAAGAGATATATGTCAGAAAAAAGGTCATTCGCCTATAAAGTATTACAAAAAAATCCACCTAAAAATTGCTGCATTAAATTAAGGATAATCCAATTGGCCGTACAAGACAATTTAACTCTTCTTGTCTAGTTGAATCTTGTATTAAAATAAGTGAATTTTGACTAATTGAAGTAATGGAAAAACACATGCTGCCATGATTTATTGATAAATATAGTCTTTCAGCTACAGTAGCAACTTTTACTGTGTCAAAAAGTAGCTGATGGCCTAATGGTTCATTATCATTTGCTGCATTCGAAGAAAGCATTTTATGTAATGCTTTTTTTTTGCTTTTTATATCCATTTTAATGCAACAAAACTGTGCATGAATTCATATCTTTCACAGAGCTATAGTTGAATTTGCAGCTATTTGTGCAAAAAACATGAAATTATTAAATGAAAAAAATATATTTAAAGAATCGGACAAATATAAATAGGATCAAATGTGAAAAATCCACTATATATATATATATATAGTACCAATTCGTAGTAAGAGAGTGATAGTATGTGTAAAAGACACCGATGCTGAAATTTGATGTTTTATACTGAAACAACCTCAGTCTAGTTATTTTCAGTATGTGAAGCTTATACTGTGAATGGAATCGAGAGGGATTTCAAGTTTATCACACTGAAGGCAAAGCATTTACGCTGATAACTGATATAAGAGCAGCCGTCGTGGCAGGCAGCCAACCGCCAGCCAATGCACGCTGTTTACAACACCACTAACAAGAGATTGAGTGAAGCGAGAGATGGAGATAGAGTAGTAGAGGCTGCTTAGTCTGTGTGCATGCAGAAAAAACACTAAACGCTTTAAAACTGTCACGCTTCAGTTCTCACTCTGTCTGGCACGGACTGATCGTTCAGTAGTGTGTAACCCATGAGGCAAGGTCATCAGAAACTCTGTCAGTCTGAGGCAACTACTGTTGTTCTATCTATCTTTCCAGCCCTCCGCATAAATTTTGTCTTGACAGTCTGCTTAGTTAAAAATGACAGTTTACATATCTATGAATTCAAATCGGAACTCAAATTTCAAATTCAAACTGGAATTCCATTTGCTATGGATCCTGTTTCTGCCACGGAAAGAAAAAAAATCTGACAATTCTGACTTTGTTTCTCACAATTCTGAGAGAAAAAAAAACAATTTCAGAAAGACAAACTCTGAGTTTACATCACAATTCTGAGTATAATGTATATCTCATACTTCGGAGTTTAGGCCTATATCTCATAATTCAGAGTTGATATCTCACAATTCTGAGTATATATTTCACTATTCTAAGTTTGTGAGAATTTCTCAAAATTCAGACTTTTTATGTGTAATTTTTTATACAAATCTCAGAATTATGAGATACACATTCAGCATTATGAAATATAAATTCAGAATTGCAAGATATAAACTCAGAACTCTAGAGTGTACATCTCACAATTCTGAGTTTACATTTCACAATTTTATATTTTAAATGCATATATTTAGTTTATATCTCATAGTTTATATCTCAAATATTCAGAGATTACATTACACATTTCTGAGTTTTTATCTCATACTTGGGAGTTTATATCTCAAAATTCAGAGTTTGCCTCTCTCAATTCTGAGTTTATATCTCATAATTAAAAGTTTATATCTCGTATTTGGATTTATATCTCATAAATCAGAGTTTATATCTCATACTTTGGAGTTGATATCTTACAATTCTGAGTTTGTATCTCACTTCAAACTTTTTATATATACATTTTTTATATGTATCTCAGAATTATGAGATATAAACTCAGCATTATGAGATATAAATTCAGAATTGCAAGATAAACTCAGAAGTCTGAATCTTGTAATTCTGACTTTTTCTCACAGTTCTTACATCGAACAATCCTGAGTTTACATCTCATAATTCAGAGTTTACATCTCACAATTCAGAGTTTATAAAAGTCTGATTTGCAAGATATAAACTTAGAATTGCTTTTTATAGTTTCTTTAATCCCATGGCGGAAACAAGCTTTCATAGTTTGCCACCTATATTCAAAATCAGTTCAAATGCAGGAACTCATCTGAAATTTTATGGGCATTCTCAATACAGCTGTAAATGACGCACGAGCACATGATCAATCTGATTTATTGTTTTTAATTAGACTTCTTTCTTAAAAAGAAACAGTGTTTTCATGCACCATTGACAGCAGAGAGCAGCATTCAAACATGTGCCCCCTAGAGTCCTGTGAAATGTCAATAGGTCAGGTCATCTTATTCACAAGCTATATGGCATTTTCTAACAGCCTCTGACTATTTATATGCACTCATCAATGGTTTCTGCATCAATGTTAATGGACTTTCTCCTCCAGTGCTCCTGTCCCCTGTCTCAAGGGCTGTTCTACTCAAAATGACCCCCGCCAGACTCAGGCCTGACCTTCAGAGCGTATACATACGGGACGGAGGACATCATGAATGCTCAGGTCCCTTTGCTGGTAAAACTTTTTATTTCCATCTGTGTCCCTGTGTAGATTTTACATTTTATTACCGACCTGCCTCGTCAAAAAGATTGATGAATGGACGTAACTGTCCATAGCTATGTGACCCCCAGCGGGCTAATGTGTGACAGAGAGTGATTTTATATGATTCAATTTACGATATCACCATCTTGATACTCCACGACATTTGGGTTTAACTCATACAGCTTTCTAAATTTTCAGAATGCGTTACAGCTAGATTTTATAGCCTACATTAGAGTGCAGATAATTAAAAAATATACATGAAAAGTTTAAAAAGCTTAATATGTGTACACAATATCTAGATATACTTTTATAAAATCCAAAAATTCTCTCAATAATTTAATGCATCCTTAATTTCTTTTTAAAAACCTTATGATTATGCAGTAATACTATATATAGGATTATTTTTAAATTACAGATACATTAAATAAATTATCTTTTGGTTAATTCATATAAATTCTGCTTTTTAACTTTATTCAAAGAATCCTGAAAAAAAAAACATCACAATTTTCACAAAAATATGAAGCAACACAACTGTTGATAATCAACACTGATAATAATCAGAATTGTATATTAGTATGATTTCTGAAGGATCACGTGACACTGAAGACTGAAGTAATGATGCTGAAAATTCAGCTTTGCATCACAGGAATAAATTACATTTTAAAAATATTTCACTATATTGCAGTTGTTACTGTATTTTTAATCAAATAAATGTAACCTTAGTGAACTTAAAAGTCTTCTTTCAAGAAAACAAACTTAACATTATTACCATTTTAACATGAAAAAGATCCTTTTTTTTTACTGTTTTCTGTACTTTTATGGTTTTAATGTTTCATAAAAAATGATTTTAAAAAACCTCACTCCACCTCTCAAATATATTTTCTTTTCAGCAGATGTTATTGCTTAAACGCTTTTCTTGATGCAAAATATCAATTCCCTATTGATAAACTCTTGCCCTACATTTTTTCTTGGTACATATCCCCTTTTACTCCGAAATACGACACACTACAGAAGCAAGGTGTTTCATGACCATTTTTGCATAAAATATTCATTCTCTTGCCGCTTTCTTCACAATTCCCACTCTAAAAGCTGGCCAGGGATTTCTAACCTTCCCTTTTCTGGAAACTCCTCTAAATTCTGTTGAAGAAGATCCAACCCAGAGCGAATTATCGTGCACATTTCTGGTCTGAGCTCACGTCCCAGCTGAGAGGAAGTTGCAACATCCTTAAAGAGAGATTACCAAAGCCTTTTTTCCAGCGCTCTTCAAAGACGCCATCTTTGAAGACAAAAGGAAATCTGTGCCTGGGCTACTTTTCACACAAGACATTCCCACGTATTCTGCTCCAAGCGTGTTCAGAATTCAAATGGATAATGTTCAGAAAGTATATTTGTGAAATCCTGTCATGCGAACTACTATACTGACCGAATTAACGACTCTGATGGGATTGTATATCACGCCTGGTAAGGAGCTGCTGGTCATCATACCCCAATTAATAAGGTCAATTAGCAAACACACAAAGTCATCTAGAGCCCAACAGCAGAGGCCGAGAACAATCACAGGTGTCTGTTTACTTCTCAGCGTGGCACGGGTTTGATTTATGGACACTTGATTTCTCGGTTAAACAAATTGCTAATAGAGCGGCAGCTGGTGAAAAATGGCCTGCAGTTAATTATGTATGACAGGGAGAGGTCTCTTATTAAAGGGAATTTTTCTTCACAGCAAGATTCGAGATGAGAAAATTGAGATACTTTGGGAGCGAAAAGGAGATTTCCATGCATACGTTATTAGTTACGATACTTGCTGCAGCAGCGATAAAACAATATTGTCTCATATGTGGTGTGCAATCTTGAATTTCATAACGCAGACGTGAAATACAGATGAAGATAAAGTAATTTATTGTTAGAATAATTGTATTGTAAATAAAATCTAAGTTGATTGATTACTGGAGTAGATTTTACGAGACAATACCCCAAAAAAACACACAATTTAACTTGCAATTTTTAAGTGGCAGGTAACATTGAATTAAACATGAAATTTTGAAGCAGAAAGATTAAAACAGCATTTTTGTTTTATTGTTTTATAACTTTGAAAATCTTTCTTACGTTCTACTTCAAAATTTCACTTTTAATTGACAAGTGTTACTTGCCATTTTTGTACTTATTTGTGAAATTTACTAGCAATTTCTATTGTGACCGCAATAGATGTTTTACAAGAAAATACTATTTCAGTTTTTCTACTTCAACATTTCATGTTTAATTCAATGTGTTACTTGTGGTTTATTTGTAATTGTTTGTAAAATTTTGTTTTCTGTTTTTTTAAAAATTTACCAGCAACATTTTTTTTCTACATAATTTTTTTTTCCAGTGGTTATTTTTTAAAACTAATACTCCAAAAAATGAAATTTTAAACTTTATAAAGAAAAGAAAATTTGAATTTTTAAAGATTATTGGATTACATTTATTAAAATATATATATATATATATATATATATATATATATTAGTCTTTCTTCTGTAGTACTGTCAAATGATTAATTGCATCCAAAATAAAAGTTTTTGTTTACAATATATGTGTGTGTACTGTGTATATTTATTATGTATACATAAATACACACACATGCATGTGTATATTTAAGAAAAGTATGTTGTTTATATATTAAATATATTTATATA
Source organism: Tor tambroides (assembly GCA_021397915.2). Classification (NCBI taxonomy): domain Eukaryota; kingdom Metazoa; phylum Chordata; class Actinopteri; order Cypriniformes; family Cyprinidae; genus Tor; species Tor tambroides. Next base: position 11,765 of record JAFVLL020021526.1, read on the forward strand.
TAATATAAATTATATGAATGTATATATATACTGAACAAAAATATAAACGCAACACTTTTGTTTTTGCCCCCATTTTTCATGAGCTGAACTCAAAGATCTAAGACTTTTTCTATGTACACAAAAGGCCTATTTCTCTCAAATATTGTTCACAAATCTGTCTAAATCTGTGTTAGTGAGCACCTCACAGGTGTGGCATATCAAGATGCTGATAAGACAGCATGATTATTGCACAGGTGTGCCTTAGGCTGGCCACAATAAAAGGCCACTCTAAAATGTGCAGTTTTACTGTATTGAGGGGGTCTGGGGGTGTCCGAAAACCAGTCAGTATCTGGTGTGACCACCATTTGCCTCACGCAGTGCAACACATCTCCTTCGCATAGAGTTGATCAGGTTGTCCACTCCTCTTCAATGGCTCTGTGAAGTTGCTGGATATTGGCAGGAACTGGAACACACTATCGTATACGCCGATCCAGAGCATCCCAAACATGCTCAATGGGTGACATGTCCGGTGAGTATGCTGGCCATGCAAGAACTGGGATGTTTTCAGCTTCCAGGAATTGTGTACAGATCCTTGCAACATGGGGCCGTGCATTATCATGCTGTAACATGAGATGATAGTCGTGGATGAATGGCACAACAATGGGCCTCAGGATCTCATCACGGTATCTCTGTGCATTCAAAACGCCAATCAATAAAATGCACCTGTGTTCGTTGTCCATAACATACGCCTGCCCATACCATAAACCCACCGCCACCATGGGCCACTCGATCCACAATGTTGACATCAGCAAACCGCTCACCCACATGATGCCATACATGCTGTCTGCCATCTGCCCTATACAGTGAAAACCGGGATTCATCCGTGAAGAGAACATGTCTCCAAAGTGCCAGACGCCATCGAATGTGAGCATTTGCCCACTCAAGTCGGTTACGACGACGAACTGCAGTCAGGTCGAGACCCCGATGAGGACGACGAGCATGCAGATGAGCTTCCCTGAGACGGTTTCTGACAGTTTGTGCAGAAATTCTTTGGTTATGCAAACCGATCGCTGCAGCAGCTGTCCGAGTGGCTGGTCTCAGGCGATCTTGGAGGTGAAGATGCTGGATGTGGAGGTCCTGGGCTGGTGTGGTTACACGTGGTCTGCGGTTGTGAGGCCGGTTAGATGTACTGCCAAATTCTCTGAAACGCCTTTGGAGATGGCTTATCGTAGAGAAATGAAAATTCAGTTCACGGGCAATAGCTCTGGTGGTCATTCCTGCAGTCAGCATGCCAGTTGCACGCTTCCTCAAAACTTGCGACATCTGTGGCATTGTGCTGTGTGATAAAACTGCACATTTTAGAGTGGCATTTTATTGTGGCCAGCCTAAGGAACACCTCTGCAATAATCATGCTGTCTAATCAGCATCTTGATATGCCACACCTGTGAGGTGGATGGATTATCTCGGCAAAGGAGAAGTGCTCACTAACACAGATTTAGACAGATTTGTGAACAATATTTGAGAGAAATAGGCCTTTTGTGTACATAGAAAAAGTCTTAGATCTTTGAGTTCAGCTCATGAAAAATGGGGGCAAAAACAAAAGTGTTACGTTTATATTTTTGTTCAGTGTATATACACATGTAAACATAAATATTTTCAAAATATATACAGTGTGTGTACTTATACATAATAAATATACACAGTACACACACATACATTATGTAAACAAAAACTTTTATTTTGGATGCGATTAATCATTTGACAGCACTATTCTTCTTCAAAATTTCACATTTAATTAAATGTTTTACTTGCCATTACTTTATAATTATTTGTAAGAGAGTAAAAATTGTTTCATAAGTAAATGCAACATCAATTATTTTTCTACTGTATGAGCAAATCGAATAGCATTGGTTGCCTTAGCAAACACTATTAAATATACAAACTAGAGATAAACAGCTAGCTGAATATTACTTTTGCTTTTTTGCGGTCATTGAAACGAACTGTTTGAACAAAATAATTTTCTAAAATGGCTTTCCAAAGCTAGCATGTGATTACAGCCTCAGCTTGTTCAGTTATAAAACTAACTGAACAATAAAATTTGAAAAATATAATACAAAATACAATACAAAAAAAAGCAATGTTCACACCTTTACTTGTTAAGGAAAAAAAACAAAACAGACCTATTACTGGAAAGCTACGGTACTTGGAAAACAGCTACACTACTGAAGAAATCAGCAGGTCTAATTTTAGCTAGCTACTCCCAAAAACATGCTTGCACTAGCTCTTTTAGCTTAATAAATATAAAATCTAGATGATATTAGGACATTTTTTTTCACATGCCACTGATTACATACGCAAAGGCAGTGTGCTTCACCCATTCACCACAACTGCCAGCAGCACCTCAAACAACCTCCTGACCCGTGTGAAGGCAAACTCTAATTAAAACTAGTAGACGAGAGTCTTTCACAGCCGTCTGAGCTCTAATTACAGGGCCAAATATGAGGCTTCTACCGTCTGATGGGAAAGGAGTATTGATTAAACAGCCACACCGCTCTCTGTCCGGCTACTGCCCTAAAAATGAAATTTCTTTTATTCCCAAATTATACAGTGATGCAGTGGGGATGAAATTTGCATCGCCCGGTTCTCTCGACCCAAAAAAACATAGCATTGTTCCATTGGCCTTTAGATAAAAAAATCTTTGTGACCAACAAAATTGTATGTATTCTTTTTTTCAGTGCATGAAGTAGTTTGTGTTCATTTGAATATACAAATGAATATACATCCTACTTCATGCACTGGAAAAAAAAAAAAAACATCTACAGTAGTTTTGCCTTGTTTTTGAGGAAAACATCTAGTCATAAAATCAAAATACATTTATTTCAGATGCAAAATGACAGAAAAAGACAAAAGTCTCATTTTCTGAAAAATTCATCAAAATTAAGTGACTTTATATGCCTTAACACACACAAAAAAAAAATTACATTCCAGCCCCGCAACATTCTTTCAGTCTTTTTTTTTTTTTTTTTTACTTCAGGATTGTGCATGTGTTCAAGAGGAGCTGAAAGGCACCGGGCGGCCTTGGGAAATGTGGAAATTAAAGTCAAGGGGTGACGCAAGTGGTCAAGTGAATGGAGATTATGTGCCTCCATCAAACTGCAAATAAAACACACCCGCACACTTCTTCCTCCTCCTGTGACAAACTCTCATCTCACCCCTGCGCATGAATAATTCACTCAGATACTCCAAAAGGAAGAGCTATTAAAATTACATGGGGACGGGGAGAAGCAGATAAAATATTCCTACCTTTCCTTTCTTCCCGCTGTACTGTAGCTCTGAGTTGCACGATTAAAGCAGTCTGTTTGAGTTTTCTTCACCCCTTCTACACATTAGCAAACGACATGATATCCAGCCGCAGTAAATATCATCTCTCCGCATATTGGAAAATGTTCTCATTACCATATTTCTGAGCGATGAAAAAGCAGGTCAAATATCCTCAATGCTCCATACAAGGAAGACAAGATGTGTCTGGACACTTGTGGAAGGATCAGTAGTCTTTGGTTTGCTATTCAGAGGCAGGTGGTGTTCATGGGAGTGGGATGTTTTCATTCTAGAGATCATTTGATTGGTTAAAAGTTTGGCCAGTGGACACAGATGGGGTAAAAGACACAACGCTCCAATTTTAATTTAATGCCATCACATCTTTAGCACTTTTACAGTTAAAGGTAATTCGATCATTTACCATGAAAAGGTGTGACTAAGTTCAACCAGTGTTGATTTAATTGAACTAAAACTAGAAAAAAATGTTTGTGTTAATTAAAATAAAGCTGAAAAAATGTAATATTAGATGAAAAACAAACTCTAAAAATTCAATGAAAAAAATATAATATAAATGTGACCATGGACCACAAAACCAGTCATAAAGGTCAATTTTTCGAAATTGAGATTTATACATCTGAAAAAGCTGAATAAATAAGCTTTCCATTGATGTATGGTTTGTTAGGATCGGACAAAGTTTGGCCGAGATACAACTATTTGAAAATCTGGAATTTGAGGGTGCAAAAACATCTAAATATCGAGAAAAATCACCTTTAAAGTTGTCCAAATGAAGTCCTTAGCAATGCATATTACTAATCAAAAATGAAGTTTTGATATATTTACAGTAGGAAATTTACAAAATATCTTCATGGAACATGATCTTTACTTAATATCCTAATGATTTTTGGCATAAAAGAAAAATCAATAATTTTGACCCATACAATGTATTTTTGGCTATTGCTACAAATATACCCCAGCCACGTAAGACTGGTTTTGTGCTCCAGGGTCACAAATGTTGTCTTGAAACAAAGTAAGTTTAAGTACTAAAATTACTCAAACTAAACCTAAAATAAAAAAATTAAAGCTAAATAGAAATATTTAAAAATAGTAATAATGATAAAAATGGCAAACGCACGTCAGAATTCTGATACAGAAAACAATATGTATTGTGAAAAGTACTATACAAATAAATGTGAAATGAACAAAACAAAATTAAATTGAAAACTGAAAACAAAGTAAAAGCTAAAATATATATATATATATATATATATATATATATATATACACATATAAGTTACAAAAATTACAAATTTTGTCTTGGCACAAACTGAAACAATATTTAAATATTAAATTTGAAAATGTAAATATGAAAGCTAATTCAAAATATTCACAATTATGACAATAGTATGTAAACAGGCTATTACTAAAGCAGGCCCAACACTGCTAAGTTCAGTATCATCATGTAAAACCCATTGTGACACAAATAGCACCATTTCCTGAGAATGAACCGTAAACGATTCATAAAACAAAGATGTACACCTCACATTCATGAAATAACCAAACAGACCTGCACTTGAATTGTAAAATCAAGAGATGGCTTCTCCTCTGACGAGCTCAGCTCACTCATGTAACAGAGAGAAAGCTGTCGAACTTTTAGCCAGTGGGTTGTCATTGACGTCTATAGATCTGTAATGCACACTGACACTTCCGGTGTACATTTCATGCTTTAATTAGACACCGAAAGCCTCCTGAGGGACTCCAGCACTGAATCTACAACAGCAAATCAACTATTCATCTCCGAGGAGGTGGTCGACTTGCTCCTCCGTGCTAATGTGTTTTTTTCGGTGCCTTTTATCAATAATGTCACCGGCCTAATAAAGCGTGCGCGGCTTTCCCGTGAGGCAGGAAGGAGGGCCGTGTGAGTTCATGCCATCGGTGACTGACACCTCCTCCCAGGCTGATCAGAGAGAGAGAGACGGCACGACTGTCAGGTCATATAAACGCCTGTCGCTGTCACCTACCGGCCCGAATGACGCTGACAGGGAGACGGAGGAGGAAAGAGAATGAGCGGGAAACACACATTAGCATTCAGGTGAGGCGGAGAGGAGGTTGAAACTAAAAACTAGTGCTGCAGTGATGACGTATTTTGGGAAGTTTGCATCACTTGGTTCCCTTGATGAAAACCAGATAGGATTTTCCATTTGGTTTTAGATTATTGCAGAAAATAAGCTCTGGGACCGACAAAGGTTTATGATGCTAACACATTTTGTTCATCATGATAATCTTCACAAACTTTTATAAACCTGAAATTTTATGAACTAACACAGGGTTATTATCGTTAACTGAAACTGAAACTAAAATTAAAAACACTTCATTACTTGAAATAAAATGAATGCTAACTAAAAGAAGTTATATGCAACATTTCTTATTTTAATTTAGTTTAACTTGGCATATACCTAAAACAACTAAACCTGAAATAAAAAAATATAAAAACTATATAGACATAGAAAAAATTCGAAAAACACACAAAAAATTTACTAAACTTTAACTAAAATGGGGAAAAAAAACTATAAAAATAAAAACTGACTCAAAATATTAATAAAAAACTATAATACCTCAATTACACTCAAATAACACCATAAACTGCAAAAAATATTTTCTAAAAAGTAGTTTTTAGTCAAATCTAAGCATTCTTAAATCAAGATACATTTACTTGAAAAAGTCTTGTTTTCTCAAAAAATCATGACAATTAAGTGACTTTATGCATAAAACAATAACAAATATCTGCCATTGAAGTAAAAATAAATACATAAGTCATTTTCCCTTGAATTAAGTTTATTTTTCTTACCCCAATGACATTTTTTTCCTTGTTCCATAAACTGGCAAATTTGTTCATTTAACAACAAGACTTGATATCTTAAATCATTTTGATTGTCAAGTAAATGTATCTCGATTTAAGAACGTTTACTTGAACTGTATAACAAGTAAACAAAAAAAACTGAGTATGAAAGTACTTTTTGCTGTTTAAGGACTAAAATACAATCAACAGAAGTAAAAATCAAATCGTAGGCTACAAATGAATCACACACGGCATGACTTCAGCATCACCACCATTAAGTTTAAACAACTCTTTCAGTCTTTATTTAAAAACATTTTCACTGAAAGCTTGAGTTTGGATAGTTACCAAGAGTGCAATTACAAACACGAAAATTTGAGTATATGAGTTTACCTGTTCATCGTGACGACGTTTAACGTCCATGACAACCCTTTTCAAGACAAGTAAAAGCTTAAAAAATACAAGGAGGTATTACTGATGCATTTTAGGTTGTTGGACAAAATGTGAAAATGTATTGAGCTTGTGTTCAGCACAGACCTTATTCCATTCAAAAAACCCATTACCTCTAGATGAAGAAACCAGAAGTGCTAAAATGCTCCTTTCATGGTTTTGGCCAGCAAAAATATGCAATCCCAGCAAAAATGTATAAAGAAAAAAGCAAGTTGAGATGAGGATCGCACCCCAGCCCCGGCCACACGACTCGATAGGAGCGCTGCTGTAAATCGCCCGAAATCCCACAACAGCAAGAAAAGCAATTAAAAATTTACAGGAAAAAAGTTCTAAGCCTGCTAAAGGATGTGCACGGATTTCAATCTCGCATGCCGTGAAGTCTAGCCTGACCCATAAAGCAGAAATGAGAGCGCGATCCAGGATGCTCCGTCTACAAATCCCCACTCTGTCAATGGGAGAGGTGTTGTTTACCAGCAGTCTCTTGAGGACATGAAGAAGAAGCTTCCTGCACTCTCCATCACTGAGTCATTTTCAGCCAGGCACCAGATTTCACACTCATCTGCTTCATCCCAATGGGGTTTACTGTGGGCAGCTAAGACGCTACGCTAGCAGTCACAACAGACTCCAGAGTGCTCCAGATTCACTGCTCCAAATGGACATCCAAGTACAAACAATGCCGACTAATATAGGAGCACTTTCTTCAACTGAGTAATGTGTGTGTGTGTGTGTGTGTGTGTGTGTGTGTGTGTGTGTGTGTGTGTGTGTGTGTTTGTGTGCATGCATTTTATTCTTTTATCTATTGCTCAATATTGTAATATCTGTTTTTTTTAAAAAAAGGAATAGTAATATTTTGTCCACTCTGAGAAAGAAATGGAGGATTGTAAAAGCTATGAAATGGAAAAACTGCTTTGGCAACATTTGTGTTGTAAACATTATTACAAAATATGTATTGAATTGAAAGAGTATTTTGTGATTCTCACTGTAAAAATACACCAAACAGACCAAAAGCCTACTTTTTATATAATTGCTTGACTCCATTTTATACAAAATGAAATAAAAAATGCCAATAAAAAAAAGATACATTTTTCATGTACGTTCATGTTTAACTCCTACAAAGTTAAATAAAACATTCAAATGTGTAAAAATAAATAAATATTTTCAAAATACATTCATGTTTAATTTTATAAGTACAATAAATCATTCAAACGTAAAAAATACATAAGAAGAAATGTAAAAATATATCATCTCATTTACAAAAAAAGTTTTTAAAGACTGTATATATAAAATATAATCAGATGTGTCATGCATGGACTTCTGGGAATGTTCTATTTCTGTTTTTCACTATAAATTATATGGTAATCCATAGTTTTTAATTGCAAAACCTTAAATTGACAGTATTTTACATTAAAATAATGTTTTAAAAATGTTTAAAAAATAATAAAACATTTAAAAAATGTATTTTTTCAGTACAAATGCCTTGTTTTACAATTAAATCTGCAGTCTTGGAGAAACTATTTGAACTCTTCATAATTCATTATGTCTTACTTTTACAAAGTATTATAGCTGCCAGATTGAAAAAATATATATTGAGCTGTCCTGAAATGCACTTTTTTTTTTTTTAATTCCATAGCCAAAAACAATATACTCCTGAAGCTGTTGTTTCTGGACCTTTTATTGTTCTGACCTTTACTAGGAAGGAAATTTAGAGACTAGGCCTGAACTTTAGCTGAATAAACCTGTGTTATACCCCGTTATTGCGTGTGTGTGGTTGTATCTAATGAGATCTCTCCAGCTCGCTGTCAGTTTTGTGCTCGAGTCCATTATCACATTCATAATTCTCCTCATGGAGGAAATCAACGGGTGGAATCGTTAAGTGGCACCCGTGGCCTCTCGCCCACTCGTCCTCGCTCTCATCCTCACGAGGTTTCCACCCCAACACAGCATCTGAGATCCGACGCTCTTCAACCTGAACCCGTGTGCCGCAGGCTGCGTCTGAGAATGAAGTCCCTGAGGGCCCACAAGTACGTTTATCCATAAGACCGAGGCAGTATGGCATTAAATGCTGCACACCAATAGAAATATCAGCTCTTACACTCTTAAAAATGAACCTTTTAAACATAATGGTTCTTTATTTGCGTTTATGGTTCCATGAAGAACCTTTAACATCCATGGAACCTCTCCATTCCACAAATGTTTCTTATAATGGAAAAAAAAGTTCTTTAGATTATTACAATGATCTTCATCACTGCAAAAACTCCAATTTGGAACTTTTATTTTTAAGAGTGTTGGATGTTAAAGGTTCTTCATGGAACCCTCAATGCCAATTAAGAACCATTTTGGGTTCCTCAAAAAACCTTTCAGTGAGCAGTTCTTAAGAAAACCATGTTTTCAGCATTTTAATAATCTAAATAAACCTTTTCCACTATAAAGAACCTTTTGTTTAACAGAAAGGTTCCATGGATGTTAAAGGTTCTTCATGGAACCATCAATGACAATATGGAACCTCTGATTTTAAGAGTAAGGAATGATTTTTGGTTCCACAAAATTTTTTTTTTTTTCCTTTAGTAAACAGTTCTTAAAATAACTTTTTTTTAGTGTGAAACACTTTTTAATAATCTAAAGAAACTTTTTTTTTTTACCTTTTTGTGCAAAAAAAATTTTCAATGCATGTTAAAAGTTCTTCAGTTCCAATCTTTGGACCTGGAGTTTTTTTAATAATCTAAAGAACCTTTGTTTTCACTGCAAAGAACCTTTTATGGAATGAAGAGGTTCAATGGATGTTAAAGGTTGTTCACGGAACCATAGATGCCAATAAGAAGCCTTTATATTTAAGAGTGTATAGTTTTAAATAGAGAGAAAATACTGCTACAAAGTACATTTCATTTTTTGAAGTTCACTGGATTATTCAAAAATAGTTATTACCACATGCGTATGAATACATTTTCGCATTTAATTTCCAGCACTATATATAGCGTAAAACATGCATTCAGCCGTGCACAGATGGTTTGAGCCAAGAAGATGCAATTTAATAGATTGAGGAAAGTGCAAAGGTTTATTGGCCAAATGCGTCGATGCCAATGATTTTCAGCTTGCAAGAAAACCCATCTGCTGAAATTAACTTAAGAGCACTGGTTCAATAAGAGAAGAAAAAAACTTTATGAAAATGCCAACTTCATTACACGATCCATTATAGCGCAGTGCCAGGTGAGTGATTTACGCCGTGGCGCATTTCATGGTCTAAATAAGCCACGGAAGAGCGCAGTTGGTTCTGACCTTTGCATAAACACGCAAAGACTAACGATAACGGTCTCGCTGACTCAACCCAACATAATGTGCATCTGTTGTTTAATTACATTTTAATCTAATTGTTGTCTTTCTAGAGTAATGAAGCACAAAATCGATTCATAATTCACAGGCTATTCTCGTTGAAATGCGACGCATTAGTCTTTCTCTTTAACTTCAAACTGAGATGCAGAGCGAATTTATAAAAAACATTTACACTCGCCAATTTAGCTCTCAGCATGACTCTGACGTGATTTTACCTTTGTTCTCTTACATCTGGGCAAAACCTCAAGTAAAAGCCGCTGTGGCTGAATGGACAGAGCGACATGTTGCTACTGGATAAACAAGTAATCTCAATGCCTGTGGCTTGTAATTGAATCAAGCTTTCAGAAGCACAAAGGTTGGTGTGTTTCCACACAATTATGACCGATGCTCTATTGATCCAGCCGTATTTTGCACATCGCCGTCAAAAACCATCCAGACCCCTTTTACTCACACCTAAGATAAAACGCTGAAATGAGTCTCGCTAAAAGCTGCCATAAAAGTCATCCATCTGTCATAATAGAGTCCTAGTAGTGTGCTATTTGCAAAAATCTGAACAATAATGTTAGGATCTGGAAAAACTTTTAAGGATTAACAAGTAAATCAATAAACCAACAATAAAGTTTTTCCCCTCTCTCTCAAAATCCACACAAAAAAACAGCCGTGTTGCACATTAAATAAGTTCATAAAATTTAAATTCCCTCAATGTTTACATGAACTTACATGGGAACTCCAGTTACAACACAAATCCTATTCTCAGCAGCTTTTGTATTACAAATAAATGATTGCTACAGTCAGAACAAAATCATTATTATTTTAGTCTATCTTGAAAGAGTTCAATCTGAATGCACAATGAATGCAGAGTGTTGGGGCCCGACTTCATGAATATGCATGCCGATTGTTTGGCAATGAATCTAATATTGCTAAAAATTGTTAAATAAATAAGAACAGACTGCAGCGAAACACCGTCTCACACCCGAGGTTCATCGAAGCCGTAACAAGCATCTTAATTAGCAACCAAACTCACCGTCCCACCAGCACTGATGGAAGTGTTGGGATCTGTTCCAAAACGTAGTGAACCTAGTTATTTTAAAGGCATTGTAAGTCTTCTCATGTACCTTCTTTTTGCAAATTTAAAAAGCAGCTTTACAAGTACTTGCTGATAAAGCAATCCCAAAATGCATTGCAAATTGACAGTTTTACTCAATTTTCATGTGTTGTGCATTTAACGCATTAGCCATTATTAGTTTAGCATCCTAGAAAGTAGTGCTATTTGTGTGCCAATGCACTTCATATCAGATGCCTGTGTGAGGTTGCTGCCTTCGAAGGCAGCCAAGCAGTAGAGCTTACTACATTTTACACTCAATATAATACACAACGGCATTATGTGTGTGCGAATATGAGCCCTTCCTCTTTCACTCTGCCAAACACCAAATGGAGGCACTTCATAGCCCTCAGAAATCTCATGTGGTAAGACCCCACCTGCAGGGTTGCCCTGATAAATCACCTCCCCAATGAATTGCATCTGAATTGCACCTGCAGTGCGCTGGGACCGTCAGAGGAATGGAAATCAGGGGACTAACAGCCTGTGGCCCTCCTCTCGCTAGGCATGCTAATGCTGTAGCGATTACCTAAACAGGAGTTCTGCCGGGAACTCCATCTGTCCCATTCAGAATCACTATGCGTTGGCATGAGCCCCTGTTCACAGTGATGCAGGCACTCTCGGTTGACGAGAACATCTCATATACTGCCATTCACATACGTACAAGTGTTTTCAGTGGCTAAATGAATGACATACTGCAGGCAAGCTTAAAGTGTCATGAAACCCCCATTTTAACACAAGTCAGTTTTCACCACATAATTCTGGAGCATAGGCATGGAAAGTAGGCTCTTTGGTTTGGCTTTTATTTACAGTTATCAATTTAGCAAACTGTTTTATCTAAATCGACTTGCTAATGAAGAAAAAACACAACATTTCAATCTGCAACAATACACAAATATGCAAAGGTCATTTTTATCCGTAATTTAATGTGCTAAAAAAAACACCATTTTCATTTGAACCATTTCAAATATAGAGCATTGGTCCTTAGATAATTGGTCTGATCTTTTGACACACTCACAGTAGGAAATGAATGCCGTTTGCGATGCCAAGTGTCAGACTGCATCTAGTTTCAAACGAGCCACAGTCCATAACTCTAGAAACTCTCTAGTCTTGCAAGCAAATACATTTGCAGCCAATGCTTCTTAACATTTGAAAAACACCAAAGGGATAAAGCCACAGATTCTCATAAATAATAATGAAGGACTGTTGATGTATAGGAAAACTATAGCAGCCAGCCATTTCACATTCAACAGCGTTCACTGTAGTGCTCTTTTTGTATCTAATACCATAGCATTTCATAAGCCTTTAAGTGGCATTCCTGTTGAGACCAAGCACATACACAGCCACATGCACATTTACTTGCTCAACACCCAAGACAATGTCTCTTCTAATCGTGTTTAGCGTGATTGCTTCCTGATATCAAAGTCTGACAGCTGACACGGTGTTACAGAAAAAGATCCGTGCTTGCAGTATGGGACATGTGTCATTTACTGCGGATGGGTCGTTCGGCACAACGTGTCTACATCGATCAGTCAAATCACGGTCAGCTAATGAGTGTGGCATAAACAGCAGAGAGTTTCATTAACGTTGTGTGGTTAATTGGCACAGGGCGGCCGTGAGTTGTTCCTATGACAACTACAATGAGCAGTCGGCCAGAAGTGTTATTTAGAATGCTTATTAAACATGAACGAGTAACAATCTATTGTTGTCAAGAGGCCACTTCAGTCTACAGATATAGATATATCTCCTAATGGGACACACTGTATGCAACCCATTCCTTAAGGATTCCTAGAATCTCTGGAGGTGGTGTTCTTCTAGCAAAGACTAGATTCTAACAGGCTGCCACTGCTGAACTTTAGCTGTTTACATCCATAAACAATGGCAGAAAAAGAGCCCCCTAGTTCACTTAATTTCCACTGACAAGCATAGCAAAATGCTGGAGTTCATTTCACTGTCATATTTGCCCAGAAACAGTGATCTTCCTGCTGGGCTGGGAGACGTACATTTAGACTCTAATAGAGTTTGGGTGGCATCATTCTACGAAATCATCCTGCCTTGAGATTCTTCCAGGCCAACATGCACACACACTCTGTCACAACATATTTCAAACAACGGTAGTTTCCGTTATGTGAGGTCACCCGTGGTTGTCTACTTCAAAGAGCAACTGGAAAAGACTTAGAAATTAAGCTAGCAGAAACCTATCCAAAGAGACTTGCTTTGCACAAGAGGACAATATCCCCAGGCTACCTAGGGTTAACTACTTTGTTCATGGATACAATAGCCATGAATTGCTTCTTGTGCCATTTTTACCTGCCATCTTTTGGCTCCTAATCAAGATTAACTACTACACTACACTACCACTATGACTCAGCAATTTTGTGAAACTTGGCCAATATGGGCTGGTCTTGATTGTAGGTTTTTATCTATACCCTTTCCAGCCTAGACTATTCACACCTACACTGTACTATAACCATCATTCACAACAGCTACAGACTACACCCCATTTACAGGCCCCAGAAGGGCTAGTTTAGACCACTAACAGTACATTCACACTGGGTGTCAACGCCTCTCATTTACTTTGAATGGAGTAATGTCAAGCGTTGCCAAAATGAATTGTGGGTCCGTCACAGCGCGTTGGGTCCATTGCTCATGGCAGAAGTTGAAAACTTTTCAACGTTTCAAGCGTCAACGCTGGCGTCAGCCAATCAGATCGCCTTATGCAAATACCCTAGCGCAGACAGTAGCCTATCACGTTCATGCAGCACCAGAAAACTAATTTGATTAGCCATTGTCACTACGACGGTTGCGTCAGCACCAAGTTTTAAACACGCCTTCCATCAAGCGCCGACGCCAACATCCCATGTGAATGTACTGTTATGAGACGCTCCTTACCTTAAACAGCACCATACTAGGGGCTTTCGCACCACATAGTTCCAGAACTCAGTCACCATGGTGGTTCCTAGAGAACAAATTTCTCCCTCGGGCCATTTTCCTGGTTGCTTTTGCACTTTGCACTGGCAGCAGGAACTCAGAAGCAGACGACGGTGACGTCATTATTCGCGGCATTAACGAATGTTGATGGTAGCTAAATGCCGTTATTACTGTTTTACATTGTAACCTCATTCACAACAGCTTTAGACTTATCCCCATTTCCAGTCTCCAGAAGGGCAAAGTTAGACCTCTTATATTACCCTGCTTACCTCAAACAGCCTCATAATGTTGGCAAACATGATGGAGATACATTGGCCATGAAGACCCCAGCAATTTTGTCAAACTTGGCAAATATGGGCTGGTCTTGATTGTAGGTTTCTACATCTTTTCAATGCCCAGTCCAGATTGTTAAGCACTACACTACACTGTAACCCCATTCACAACAGCTGCAGACTTTACCCCATTTCCAGTCCCCAGAAGGGCATTGTTAGACCTCTTATGTAACTTTGCTTACCACAAACAGCCCCATAATGTTGGCAAACATGATGGAGACACATTTGCCAAAAAGATCCCAGCAATTTTGTTGAACTTGGCAAATATGGGCTGGTCACAGTTGACCAACAGTTACAGGCTACTCCCCACTCTCACATCTCAGAAGGTTACATCCTTGGCGGTTATGGGCTGGTCTTGATTTTGGGAATCAGGCCGCACCCTTCTACACCCAGCCCTGACTATTGTCCACTAGATTATGAACCCCAATCCCAAGAAGGACAAGTTGAGCCTTCTTACCTTAAAAAGCCTCAAGATGTTGGCAACCATGATGGAGACAGAGCTTGCAGCTGCACCAATGACTCCAACGATTTTATCTGGCTTGGCAAATATGGGCTGGTCTCCATTGGCACAGCGTACATCCGAACCGTCACGCTCAATGAGAGCTTGTACAAAGGTAAGCGACTGCTCCAGGGCGTAGGTGTCCCGCGAGCAGGTGTCCAGGATACGGGCCCCCAGCGTCACGTTGGGCAGCAGCTCTGGGTCTTTGTTGATGAGGTCGATGGCAAACAGCATTGCCTCCAGTCTGTGAATACCCTTCTCCTTCTTTAACTCCCCGCAGGGAACCCCACGCTCACCCCGGGCGTGAACTGGAAACAGGCCACCCAGGATGATGTCACCATCCAGACGGATAGAGTGGGCGTACTCAACAGGTGGTGTCTCCACCCGCTGGAGGGAAACTGGCAACCAGTAGCAGAGAAAGAGGAGGAGCTGGTATTGAGTCCGACTTAAGCGTACAAGATCCATATCCACAGGGAAGTTGGGGACAATGTGAGGAAATGTAGGTCCAAAAATTCCAGGTGGTGGGATTGAGGACTAATGGGGCAGCAGACGGACGGTAACATCCATGCCCATTTCAAAGCTGAAGTTGTGTCTTCTGACCATTTAGAGTGTGGCCACAGGAATTTCTCATGGGGGAAAAACGTCTGGCGTACATGTCATGTGACTGGTAACAGGTGATATAAGGAGAGGCAAAAACGTCAAACAAGTGCCTTTCTAAATCAAACTCCAAAAATCTCACATCTTCAGAAGCATCTAAAGAAAAGAAAACATTGTATGAGTAGCTGCACAAAGAGAAAATCAAACATGAATCAGGCACAATATATGCAAGCAACAAAGCAAACTCATCAAACACACGGACATCTTGACAGGGAGGAAATTACATCACAGTCATTTGGTCTCGCTAAAAAAACTAAAAATCAAGGCCGTCTTCTCTCAAATTTGCATAGACAACCAAAGACATTTCGCAGTGAGAGGAAATGTGCCTATTTGTGGACAATGGAGCTGTCGGGTTGATTTTTACAGTTCAGCTTTGTGGAATGGAGTGGGACAGAGGGTAATCAAGGGGAGTTATGGCATATTGATTTTTTTTTTTTTTTTTTTTTTTTTGTCAGGATGAACAGGCATGGAAATTTGGGCCAATAGAGAGTAATTATTTTAATATTTGCTGATATTATACTCTAAAACATTTTTTCCCGCCATTCAAATTAACTGGTTTTCAAATGAACATGTTATGTATCTGGAGAAGTATATGCTCTTGATATAAATATAGCACTCTGTCTTTCACTGTGGGCTATCCTACATCAATCCACATTTCTTTCATTTTAGCCAAACCACACTAAGCTCCAAAATGAAGGCTGTTAATTTCCACTGTTGTTGGCACACATCAAACACCTGAAACATTCCAGAGAGTCGAGACAGTGAGAGAACCTCTCGTGAAACACCTCCACATCCCCACTCTCCACTGGAGAGCCATCGTTACGTTACGCGCAACGAGCCAATTACGCACAGCCTTGCGCTTCCGAGAGACACATGCTGCGCAATCTGCCGCCTCCGTGCGCCAAGAGCATCACTCTACAACGTAAAGGAAGTCCACTGCACACTTCCAAGTGTGATTCTGCACTCCTGGTGAGCCACAAATGCCACTGAAATTCCCACACTAACCCAGACACTATAGATTACGCAGGAAAAATCCCATCGTTTCCCCTGGCTCTTACTGTGATCTTTATACTACCTTAAAAAACAACATTTCCCACTCTATAAAGTTTTATTTTAGTCTGCTCTATAACAATGACTCCCTTCTATTCTAACGGCTCTGTTCTGTCCTAATGATTCTATATTGCTCTATTGTATTCTAAATCACTCCGTTCTGTTCTGTTATATTCTATACGGCTCTATTCTAATGACTGTTCCGTTTTTCTACTCCATACATCTTCGTGGAAGACCAGTGCGCATTGGTTTCTCGAGTGCAGAGACTGCCTGTTTGAATCGAATGCATTTGCATATACGATAGTATATGTGCATATGCATAATTGGATTTGTTTCAGCCTAATATTCTACTCGTTTGCACGAATTAATCTCTATATAGGAGCACGGGTCTTCCCTCTCCTCTGTCGTTATATCAGAGACAGATGGAGTTATTACCCTGCCAGACGCAGTGTCCCATTTCTCTCTTTAATTTACACGAATCAGTATGTGTCAAGCAGAACCATCTTCTACTGGAGATCCCATTATATTTCCACCAGGAGAACCTGTCTCATAGGAATCCAGAGCTCTTTCTTTCTCTCTTGCAACTGTAGTTGGAGAAAAAAAAAAAAAACAAGCGTATGCTTCTCCAAAAACACACAATCGCGTGCAATTTGGAGTTAATAGTCTGTAAATGCAACTCGTGAGAAAGACATGAGACGTTTAAAAATTCACAGCCTATACACTAATCACGCACATTTCTGGTTGATAATTCTCAATTTATGAGAGAAATAAACTGCACAAACCCAATAGTCGATGCGTATGAATCAGCATGCATGCATGCGTGTGCATTTACGCACATTCCTTTGATGCAATGCATTGCAATGATTCACACAGTCTAATCAACACAGCCTCTGCATTCTCCTTCAGTTCTTTACATTCATCACGAATGCGCAAGAATTCGCGTTAAAAGCGCAACTATTGTTTCTGAAGCAATAAAGTGCTTTTAAGTGACTATTGTCATCTTATTAAACACAAACAAGCTCTAAAGAAACAACCGTGACATTCCTTTGCGTTGCACAATAAAACAATTATCTTTTAGATCACTGAGTTTTCGTACTTAAAAGAGATTCATGAGCAGCATTTCAAACCGAATTTTCTTTGATAGTATAACACTTGCAGCATAAGAATACCATTTTAAAGCACACTAACATGAAAGTGCAGTAGATGTGAGATCTTACCTTCTTTCTGCTCTCAGAAGCAGGTTTGTGGTGCTGAAATGAACAGCGCATCACCAAAATCCTCCCTGTGAATGTGATTGCTCTCTCTCTCACACACTCTCTCTCTCCATTCCGTGCATCACATGCAGTCTTAAATGAAACATGCTCTCATTTCAGAAGGAAAATTCTCAGGAACGTTTGCTCAGAATGATTAAGGGAACACCCCCTTCTTGTGCACAAAAAAAAGACGCAGAAATGCAGGAATAAATGAGAGGGTAAACGCAGGAATGTGAAGATTCTAACATTATTTTGGATTTTGCATTAAAATAGACTATGTACCTCTAGAAATCTGCATCAACACTCATTAACACTTCGGTTTTGAATGCTAATTCAGTTAAATACTACCGAATTATGATTTTTGGATGAACTCTAAATTATCCTAAACCTCAATGGACAAAATCCAATTCTATTTATCAATTCAATGAGTCTGAATGTAAACATTTACTAATAGTTCCTAACAATTTTCAGCGCGTAATGGCAAATACTATTTATATATTCAATCATTACTTAAACCATTTCAGATCCACCATCTGCTACTAACCAAAGTCACATCTGAATAAATTGAATTTGTAATTCCGAACAGTAAAACAGATTTTGGGGAATGTCAGATTTGGCTGGAATACACTTGGAGAGCTGGTTTATAAATAGTACAGTATTGCCCTCTAGTGGTATAAAAATACTTGATGACACTGGTTCCCAACCTACTCAACACAACCTAAATTATTTACTACATCACTCTTTGGGATTTAATCATCTTCAGCCTTTCTATATATATATATATATATATATATATATATATATATATATATATATAAAATCAATAATGCATTTAAATTCTCATTTTATATTTAGAATCAGAATAACTTGATGTGTAATACCATATTTTGATGAAAAAGAAAACTCACAAACCTTTTAGTTCCATCACAAACTCCTGGTTTGGAAATCCTGTTATATGATAACACAAGATGCCTTTATATGTCACTTAAAAGAAAGAAAAAAAATCAATGCACATAGTCGATTTCTCTGTTTATTGTTAGTCAATACATTCATTTTAACAATGACAAATAAAACTTCTACCAACTTTTATCCGTCAAGCCTCCTGAAGGCTAAAAAAAGAAACTTGGATCTACAGACTTGCACAGTGAATGCTTGTGAAGACCTGTTAAACTTTCTGTAAAATGTTAACAGACAAATGAGGAGAGAAATATAATGAAAGCATCTAAAACTGATAGGAGACGAATTAATCGAAGAACTGCAGCGGAAAGGCAACTAAAAAGATCTCATAGAATGCATTTAACATTGGCCTGCAGTTCATATAAGGACAACTGGTTGTCTTCCGCAGAGCATGTGCTTGTTCAAACATAAAAGATCCCTTTCCCTTAACTGAAGTAGAATCTGAGTTCATGAGTTCATCCAGTGGTCTTCGGTGTCCACTGTTTCCTCAGTAAAAGAAAAGAAAGACATCCAGATCTTACTCCATACGACTGCACTGAATACCAGCGAGCCTGATGGGTGTCAATAGCGGACGTTCAGCTGCCGTCTGCAGGAGTTCAATGCCCTCTCACCAAGAGCATGTGTGCCTTGAAGCTCCACCTGAGGCTAAACCTGCTACAACGGGATCCTGGAACAATCGTCTACTTGGTTTTGGATGGAAATGTCAAATTATTGATGGCAGTGGGGGAATGGAAAGCATATGTATTTCCTCTCATATCTGAGAGTGGTCAGGAGCCCTCATAAATGGTTAATAGAGTGCAGCTGAAAACACTGTACCGTTACATTGACATACATTCTCCTGAATGGATGATGGAAAAGCTCCTAAAAGCCCACACACATTTCTGAGGGTTTCTTATACCCCACTTATGGTTTAAAGTTTTTTGTTAACTTTTTGTATCACAGCACTGTTTCTTTTACTTTTTTAGTGGTTCTGATTTTCTTTGTGACTCTCACTGTCCAGTATGTCTTTCCACAGTTGCTGCAAGTCCAGTTTGCTGTCAGAAGATATCTAATAAAGAGAGACAGAAGGAGACAAAAAATACTATCATATACCATGATATTATTTCAAGTGTCTTGGAATAAGTTCATGGTCAGTTAAACTGATTTAAACAGTTCACTATACATATATCAGCCATTTGATAGTAGGGATGCACCAAAGTTACAATTCTGGATGATACCAGTAAGCCAGTAAATACTTATGTTATGATATTTTGTCTGAAAGAATAAAAAAATCCAACATTATAAAATAAAATTCAACATTTTAAATTCTACAAGTAAATTTAGGCACTACAACATTATTATGAAAAAACGATATTCATTTTGAGATTTGCTAATGTTTATATTTAAGAGTGTTATTAAATTATTTTTAAATATTTTCTTTCCCCTAATCTCACTTTAAGTTAATCTAAATGTAAAAATGCAACATTTAAAAATAATATCGGTCAATAACCATCCGATATGGTACCGATATATTGTGCATCCCTACGATAAAGTGCAAGAGACTGTGAGCAGCTGAATGGTTTCCACTGAATGGACTCCAGTACATTATCACTTAAAAGCAACTCTCTGCCACATGTCGACTGGGAGTTGGCGGTAATCCAGCCTTCATGTGTTTTCATGTTACATATAACTTACTGCAACCCAGAGACAAACACAAGGACAGACCCAGAGAAACAAGTGAAATGCTAACTGTCAGACTGACATATGGACTTCTACCACAGGGAGAAAATGGGGCATTAATGGGGAAAAAAGCAAGTCAAAAAATGGACATGTATACCCAAGGCAACTCTGTCACCCTTATTTGAAGATCAGAGAGCTTCTCGTCTCTCCGGTCCTGTGACAGAGCGGCATGATTAATACGGCCCCGCTGAGCGGAGCGCTGTTTCCAAGGACACGGTGAGTTATCTTAATTGCTTCTTAAAGAAGACCCCCTCACCACTCAACTGGCACCCCAAGGGCTCTTTAAACCTTGAGGTGAGACCAGGGCAGCCTAATTTCCAGGGCCTTGCTATGGCATCCATGCTTCATTGTTCCGTGCAGGAAGTCCACCCTGGGATTTCTCTCATTCATTAACAGCAAGGCTGTGGTAGCAATCCGCCAGCCAAAGCACAATTCCTTTCTCCCGCTACAACACACCATCTGCTGTACCATCGAAGCTTAGCATCTTGCTAATGTCCAACTCTACTGGGATCAACTTTAATTCAAGGAGTTAACGTTCCTATTGAGTTATAAAAACATTATTTCTGATTGTTCTCTGAACGTTCAAAACATCCAGTTTTTTAAATGTTTTATAAACATTTTTTCTTGGTTTTGGGAATGTAAAGGAAATATTCCACTTTTTTTGCAGACATTACGGGAATGTTACTTTTGAATGTTCTGAACTCTGAAAGTAGTAACATTTAAAGATGGTTAGACGAATGTTCAACTAAAATGTTTTAGGGAAAAAAAACGTTCTATGATGAAAACACATTTTTAGAACATTATTAAAGTCCAGATAACTTTGAACGTTCCATTAACGATACTGCAAGAACGTTTGTTCATAACTTGGGGAGAACCTTGCAAAAAGGTTCTAAGAACATTCCCTGTTAGCCAGGTCCCTAGGTAGAGCGTTCCATATTATTTACTTATGAGGCTTCATTTTAATTAGTATCCTGCCCTATAAGGAACTACAGTACGTATGGAGGAAGTAGACAGCAAGGTAGCTCACGAGGGTTTGGAACAGTGTTTGTGTAGCGCACTGATTCAGAGGCACTCACCAAAGCATGACCTTGGATCTTGTTCTGATACCTGCGCTCCTGGTAGCGGATTTCAGGTGGCTTCTCTTGTGCAACCCTAGATATCTTGTCTTTTTAAAGCTCTGCCCACAGATGTTGCAAACGTGCAGAGATTTCTTGGTAGCACTCCCTTTTGGGCTACTAGGCTTTAATTTTTTGTTATCGGTCACTTCCTCGTTGTGGTGCTTCTTTTTGTTGGTCTTCAAGGTCTTTTTGCCCACTATGCCAGGAGCTTTTGGAGGCAAGCTCCTACGTGTCAGATATGGTGAAGTGTGGTTGTGGTTGACATTCAATTCTTCTTGTCGACCTTGAACTTTCTCCTCTTCTTTGTTCAACACGACCTCCGCTGGCTTCTTGACGGTGTAGCTCTCCAGCGAGTGGGAGATTCTGCTCAGGTAGGAGGACTTCTTCTTGTGGAACTCTGAGAGATGGCGTAACACGTCTCTCTTGCGTCGTGTCTTGTAGCGGCAGAGCGGACAGCAGTAAAACTTGACAAAGAAGTCTGTGCCATTATCTGTGTGCAACTCAATGTGTTTCTCCAGGTTCTGCACGGAGCTGAAGGTCCGCCTGCAGAGCTTGCAGAAGCGTGCCTTAAAGTCAAAGCCTATGGAGAATTGAGCCTTGGATGAGACCTTGTCCTCCTTGGGGCTCTCCTGGCTCTGGGAGTCAGAGGAAGAGCTGGGACTAGTGTTGGGATTGTCTGGAACTTTACCGTTGGGCATTTTCTTGGCGCTGGACATGGAATCACAGGAGTTGGTTGTGGAGCCAGAAGATACAATCTTGTGTACAGTCCATAGGTGTCTTCTAAGGTGGCCTCGAACCCTGTACGTCCTGTTGCAAATGAGGCATTTGCAGGGGGCCAGGTCTTTGTCACAAGCTTCTTCTTTTGGCTCCTCAGGTTCTTCACTATCCCGATGCCCCTTTTCTGCATCTTCCTCTCCCTTCTCTATGGTCTCACTCTCATCTTCCTCATCAATGAAATTGTTCTCTTCTTCTTCCAACTGGACCTCCTCCGTGTACGGTTCCTGGCTGTTGGAGTGGTAGTGTCTCCAGCTGTCTGTGGTCGTGTGGTTTGGGCTCCGAGATGATGGTGGCAGGTCATCTTCTTTGGACAGGAACTGGTACACAGCATTCTGGTTGCCAGCAATGGGCTCCAGTTTCAGTATATATTCCTCTTGATCAGATCGGGGATAAATAGCTTCAAGAAGTTCTTTTATGCTCTTCTTGCCATCTCCAGAAAGGCCTGGAACCAGAAGTAGACCTTAGTTAAAGGGGCCATATTATAGAAAAATTGTATTCCTTTATTTGGGATATTAAAGAGTACTATGTAGATACACTATAACGTTTATTACATCTAGTTCACCCAGACTATTTGATGAAACAATGGGCCATTGATAAATCAGTTATGACATCCCAACCATAACCTAATTAACAAGATCATCTATATTTGCAGGTCATCGGCATACAGTATTCGACAAGCTGACAAACCCTGATTAATGGCAGTGTGAAATATGTTAGCATGCAAAGTTTAACCAATCAAATTTACATATACTGTAGAAGTCTTAAGGCTGGGACAGGGACACACCAAGCCGACTTCAAAGAACTAGCGGAGAAGAAAGCCAACGGTGTTGTCGCCTCGCGTTGGCAGCGTCTGGACAAAAAGCTGTGCTTGAACACACCGCACAGACTACAACCGACTGCGTGAGAACATTTACCTGTCTATATAAGCAGCTTTTAACAGTATATATTCGTCATTCAAAAGGAGAATCCAAAACAAGGATATACAAGATAAACGCAGATATACGAAACGTAAACAAAGCAGCTCTTGCATACCATTTTGAATATTAGTTATGTTGATAACTTTCTACATTTTAAGCGGCTCATTTTGTTATGATAATATTCACATACTGGAATGCTTGGGTAAGATCACGTAACATGAGAACAGCCTTCTGTTTGTGCCGCCTTCATTTACTTATTCGTATTAATCACTTTCGCTTTAATACTGACTCGTGCGTGAAACTAGGTATCCAATCTCGAATCAGTTCTCACTTTCCCCGACGGTCCCGCCAACGTGAGCCCAACGAGGGCCGACGTGTAGAACACACCAAACAGACTAGCCAGACAGACGCACACCGACGGCCCGACGAGAGCCGACGACCGACCGTCGGCTTGGTGTGTCCCGGCCTTTAAAGGTACAGTAGCATAAATGCTATCTGTTTATTAAAATCCCCTATATCTTTTGATATAAAAGAGGTCATTGTGCTATAAAACATTCTATAAGTTTCAGAACTCAAAACGTTCTCGCTAGTCTAAAACCAGCTTATATTGAAGCCAATCTGCCAAAACGACAGCTTGTGGAATGAACAACTCTATGAACAGGCAGAATTGCAATCACCAATCATCAATTGTGCTTTATTGCCATATGTCAATGAACAATAGAGAGAGAATGAAAAGTAGAAATGCAGTACTGTACTAACCATCAAGTTCAGGCATTCGAGTGAAACAATAAACTTCCTTGTGTTTGATCAAATTGGGAAGGCCACGGAAGAGACTGCGGCAGAGTTTACATTCAAAGATTGTGTCCACCTCTTTGAGGAGAATGTGTTTCAGCTGTGCAGTACCTGCAAGTAAGCGCAAGAGGGCAGTGATTAGACTTAATGGGATTCTGTCAATGCTTGTGACGACTGGGCTTAAATTCTCCACATAGTTTCCATTTCATTCTAACTGTTCGGTCTACTATGATCATAAAGAGAGGAAACAGAGGTTAGGTAACACATTGTGAACAGAAACAGCACCTGTGCGGAAACATTCAATGATCTGCTGGATGCCAGATTTGGAGGTTAGCAGCGGTGTTTGTAGCAGAGGAGGATCTCCAGGTTCTGTGGAATAGACTGCAATAGAAAAACAGTGCATTCTTACAGTATATCCATGAATTATTTACAATACGCACACTAGACGTTTGCAATGCTCAGAACAGTTTTAAACCAATAGATTTGCTGCTGTAAACAGAGAAAAGGCATCATTCTAAACTCCAGTATATTCTAAATGCTCACAGTTAAGGTTTTTCCTTTGCACCACAGAAAACTCATCCAATTAATCATGCAGTTATAATGCTGCTTATCTCTCTTATTAACACCTATGACAGTCCGTCAGGCTGAATCTCTTTGAATAATCCTCTCCAGACAAACTCATTATACAGAAATGATGATCTGAAGTCTAGTTTGCTGTGCTCATGCCAGTATGTTTTGGATGGCAGATCTCGCCGATATGAGTCATATCCATTCAGAGGTTCAGCTTGTGCTTTGTAAATGAGACTTTATTAAAGTTTGCATTATTGATGGCCGCTGCCTGCGACGGTCTAGATGAGTATTTGCGAAAACGTCTGGCTCTGAAACAAAAGCTTTGATTTAATACACATCTCCATTTTTTCCACTGGATAAATGGGATAATATCGCTTCTGTTTGGGTTACGTATGCCAATATTTCAAGGTGGTGATTAATGAAGCTCTAGTTTGTGGAGACTATTACAGAAAGGACTTTTATTAGTGGAGTTTGCAATAGCAAATATCACTAGTATTATTACTGAACAAACACTATAGCATCATGCCGGCGAGTTTGCACAAGCAAAACCTGTTATATTTTCTAGAGATGTTAAAGAACCGATTATCTTAAACGACTCTAAAAGAGCATTTTCCATCACCAGAGCTACATGGGAACAGATACGCAGTGGGAGACAATAACTCTTCACTATGCGAGGAGGTGAAAAATCAATCGTGTGTGAAGATATGGGGCATGAACACAGCTGTGGATAAAGCGACCAAATCAGTCGGAGATTGATGATGGGGATGTTGGTGAATTTATGGCCGGACCAGCCAGCAGAGCCCAGTGGTGTGTTTACAGCGGCCTTCAGAGACTTGCCTTATATTGGAGGTGTTTTATGACTGTGTGAGGGAATTTCCTAGAGGAACGGCCGGAAATTTGCCAATGTCAGGACGGATAGGTGACGAGGTGGCAGTCAACACACACCTACACACACTCAGAATCAATCTAGGGCTCTGCGGTTGAACACTGCTGACTGATGTTTGTGCTATAAAGGGTTGGTGTGATGATCTATGCGTCAGTTTCCACTAAACAGTTCTGTCTGTACACAAGAGCCAAGTGCCAGATGAGAGAGTTTTTTTTTTCTGGTAAATAAAACTTGATTTACTCACTAGTTTGCAGATAATATTACATAAAAGTGCTAAAAAATATTTTAATTATTTGGTAAGTTCATGGTAAGTTTATCAGAAATAATATATATTTAAAAGTTGATAAACTTGAACTTAAAAAATGTTACCTGGTCAACTAATTGGAATAAATATGTTTAAGTACTAAAATTACTAAAACCAAAGCTGGAATAAAAATAAATTAAAGCTATATAGATATATGAATAAAACTGACAAAAGCATAAGAAAAACTACCAAAGCTAAAATTAAAATGAAAAATGAAAATAAATAAAAGCTAGTTTAAATACTAAAAATAATTTTTAAAAAACCTACTATAAATTACACACAAATTATTAAAATGAAAATTGAAATTATAAAAACAAAAGCTAATTCAAAATATAAAAAAAGACTAAAACCTAGGCTAAAATTAAAATTAGAAATAAAAAAAAACAGAATTCAGAACATGTAAAAAATTAAGTCTAATAAAATTACAAAATCACATAAAAATGACTAAAAAACTGAAACTATAAAACCAAAGTTACTTCAAAATATTACACAACTAACAATCGACTAAAACTTAAACTAAA
Organism: Tor tambroides; assembly: GCA_021397915.2. Classification (NCBI taxonomy): domain Eukaryota; kingdom Metazoa; phylum Chordata; class Actinopteri; order Cypriniformes; family Cyprinidae; genus Tor; species Tor tambroides. The sequence goes on from JAFVLL020021526.1 coordinate 38,054, forward strand.
ATTAAAATAAAAAAAATAAAATATAAAATCCATAAAAAATAATAAAAATGACAAAAGTACATACTAAATTACTAAAACTAAAATGAAAACTGAAATAAAAACAAAAGCTCATTTTTAAAAAACTAACAAATATGTCAAAAGCACATGAAATTTACTAAAATAAAACTGCAAATGTAAAAATAAAAGCTCATTAAAATATTTATAAACACTAGTATATAAACAATACTAAAATAACTCTGCTGAGATCATGCAAGGGAAATCAGCTAACCTGGAAATATGAAAGGTAAAATAAGCAAGTGGAATAGGAAAAAGGGGAAAACAAGTTTATATTTCTTTCGTTATAATATAGAAAAGGTTTATTAATTTATTTTAGCTTTGTATGCTCAAAATTAATGTTGGAATTGAAAGGAATACACTTTCTTCAAAGCATATGAGATTTAAATTCATTTCTACCATTAGTAAAAACAAAGCATGAAAAAGTAACGTCAACAGGAAGTGAAACTGCTACATCCTATCACTTTCACAAAAAAAACTCAAGCCCCTCCCCTGAACCCGCCCCTCATCATGGTGGGCGTGGCCTACTGACCTCCCAGTATAACGGGGCAAAGAGCAGCTCAATCAATGCTTCATTCACAATCCCCACACAAACACTTTCATTTCAGCATCATACTACAATCATAAACATGATAGAAATCTTTATAAAGGACAAACAAATTTATAAGGAGCTGATCATTAATTGATAAAAAGCCTTTGACAATCGCACTTTGCTTGATTCAGTAACCTGAAGTGTAAATTACCACCCATTCACACTATAGTTTATGTATGTGTGTGTAAATTTATCTTCCATTACAGGAATAGGCTGAGGGGGGAGGGGTATGACCTCTCCTCTGTAAGGGTCACAGACTCTAGTGACTCCTACTGAGTGAGGGACAATAGCAGGCCATGGAGGAATTTGCTGTAATCCTCTAACAGGGAAGGATCAGAGCCGATGGGCCGCTTTTAAAATGCATTTACTCTTGTTGGGATTATATCCATTCATGTGAACCGCTCAGAATGGATCCCAATGGTCAAGAAGCGTGTAGTACGTATTACATGAAGTACTCATTTAAGATTCAATAAACAGACAGAAAGCGGAAGTTTACCTAGCGTCTTGCTCGCATGGTCAGGCCCGGGCACAGCAGCCTCACCTGTGAGCTCATCCGTCTGACAAGACTTCTCATTGGCTGGGGTTTCCTCCATCTCTAAACCACCTCAAATGTGTCTCTGTGGAGAAAGAGAGAACAGCAGGGCAATAAACAGCAATGCCAAACCCTAAACGGTACTGTGGAGAGCTTTTATAGCATGATATATTGACAAAAACCTTTAAATCTAGCTTATTTTATGGTACTGTAATTCTTAAATTATTAAATTACTAAACTGAATTTATAAATGTATAATATGTCTGATTATTAAATGTAATTATTGTTTATCAGTCTAGATGCAGTGTCAGACATCATGTCTTTTAAATTAGGCTTTATTCCGCCAAATTTTCTAGAATGTCTTGTTTTTTTATATATCTAAAACATACTGCCGCTTTTACCCCAAAGTGACTTACATAATGCAATTAACATCAAAGCAAGTTTATTTGTATGGTGCATTTAAATTAAATAAAACTGTATCATTTATGTTTGTTACATTTTTTTTTTTTCTGAATACCATTCAATTTAAAGAACTTGTTGTGGAGTGACAGGAAAATACAATACGTTTATAGTGTTAATAAAACATTTTCTTTTTTTGGCTGGTATTTTACTCTTTTCTGAATGTAATAATGAAATGTGTCTGATGCAAATTTGTGTTTTTTCTCTTAACAATGCAATTTTGACCCAGTGAGGCTTATTTTCCAGAAAATATAATGCATGTAATTTTATACTTTTTGAAATGCAGTTACTGTAGATTTTGATTGTATCTGTCAGTTTGTTTGTTCATTATAACTTTGCTTTTAACGCACTGAAAATGCATCTGCTGTATGTGTCTGTCTCTTTCTCTCCATCCTTGTCCATTTTACAACACTTCCTTTGCCCTTGAATAAAACTGGTTGTTTAAGATCCTACTTCAGATATCTTTCACCCTGTAAAAGACCCTACACACTCAACACTCACACTAAAGCACACACGTAAAGAGAGCCATCAAACACCACTCACTGATACAATGCTATTCAAATGCAGCTGCAAGTGACAATGTAACGCAATAAGATGAGTGCTTTTTCATGGCTAGCAGCTTTCAAAATCCTTAAGACAACTGGACTGATAAACTGCTGGCCTAACTAAACCAGCTAAATGCAATAGATTTAGTTTTTCTTCGGAAAATGAAAAAGGACAAATCATGTCTAAGCTCTGGTCACCATCAACCTTTACTGAATGGAAACGAGCAGCATGGACATTCTGCTAAACATCTGCTTTCGTGATCTACATAAGAACAAATGTCACACGGGTTTGAAATGACATGAGGGTGAGTAAATGATGACAGAAAATTCATTTTTGGGTGAACTATCTCTTTAAGCGAGATCTCTAAGAGTCGCCCTCTGCTGGAGTTTGGTTGAAAAACAACAACATATGCTCTCAGTCTTGACAATCACTGAAGGTTTCTACATGACAAGCCCATTGAAAAGTTAATAGAAAATCAGTCTGTCTACATCTATCTATCTCTCGCTCTCTCTCTCTCTGCATATTCCAAAATGCATGCTTTTTTCGTTTTTGTTTTTACTTACAACCCAACCCTAAATATGTATTTCATGACATAAAATAAGAAATAGGAACATGTGTTCACTTCTTGTTGACAACAGCCTCTAAATATGATGCATGCATTATGCTTTATCATAGAAAACAGGTGATGGTTAGCCTCACATCTGCACTGTCTTTTTCCAAACAGCGATTCTCATGTGGTGTCATTGCTTACTTTCTAGAGGCAAGAATGTAATAAGAATCAATGATAAAAATGTTAATCATCTGTCACTGAAAAAACCATAATAAAACCTGATAATCTGAATACTTTGGTGTGTTTATGGTCAGATATAAACAATCAGAAGTGCTGACAACTCAAATAGACTCCACTTCATGAGCCTTAAGAGTCTGAACTGAAATTATCATCATAATCAAAAGCTCCGAACATCCCAACAACATCTATCAACCTACAAAAATGCTTTTTGCGTAAACACTGTCAGAGTATTCCGCTCATAACTTGGATGACTCAGTTATGGAAACTTTTCTGTCCCCTTGGGTGACTTAAAAGAAAACATTTTTTAAGATTATAATAACTTTAAACTGTCTCTTAAATGACTTTTCCTCATTTATAAGAGCTTGAAACATGAAACTTGACAGATTTTCTCTATTTCGGGCCACATATCAACTACCACTGTATAAACGATTTACAACATTGTACTTCAGACTTATTCCTACGAATAAAAGAATAAAACATCAATGTTTTCATTTTGATTTCAACTAAATTTGTAATTTTCTATAACAAAGAACATACCAAATAAATATTTTATTGAACAACTGATTTTTACTTTAAAAAAAAAAAAAAAAAAAAGTTATTTTTATAACATAAAAAATCATTGGTCCTTGTAATTGAACCTTATTTATTTATTTCCTTACTCCTACTGTCTTTCCTTTCATGTTTTTGAAACAGATGCTAATTTTAACATTTGCTGTTTTTCTTATTTCTAGGTTTCTTTTTTTTTTTTTAGATCATCTATTATGATGTGTGTTATGTAAACAACTGCTTTGTTTATAAAAATTGCTTTGTTATAAAAGTCTGTTTTGTCAATAAAATTAGTTAAAAACTTCATTGGCAGCTAACTTGTCAAGTCCAACTTGATATATTTGCAAAACACATTTTAATATAATATCATATGAGTTACATGATTATGAAATCACACAAAGCACATGAGTCATTACATCACTTTACTTCTGCATATTTACTAACTTGTAAACACAAACAAAATCTCCTGAAAACTTACATACTGTCAGTCCCACAATTCATAAGTGTAAATTAATAAAAGTTGTTCTTCATTACTGTACTTCAGTATTATTTTGAAGAATATTTACTCTGTACATTGCTGAAGATCTTAAGTGAACACAGCTGACAATCAGTCTATAAACAACTATTCAAATGCCAAACAGCTATAACATCAGCTGCTGCTGCTTTCATGTTGTTTTCATTTACCAATTTCAGTTTGGCATCCAATTTTTCCAAAAACTCTACATAGTGATGACATTGAGAAATTGTGACTAAACGAGCTGCTTTACAAAGCAGTAAACTTACTTCAAAACCTGTCATTTCACGTGGAAACTTTTTATTACTTCCACTCAAGTATGTTCTCGCTCGATACTCTGACCTTTGCTTGATTACAATGTTGTCACGGTGTCCAGCTCTTCACTTGAGCCTGATTTCTCAGTATTTTTTCCACCTCGTCCACAAACGCGTTTGAAACTACCAAAGTTAACGCGAACGAACCAGACAAGGAAGAACCGCTCGCAATGCGTTTTAAAACCACAAAGGGCGATGATGACGCATAAGGAAAAGCATAAAAGACGTCATGAAACACGCAAAACAAACTTTACAACCCATCGACCACCTAAACAACACGAACCAAACTCGAACCTGCGTGAGAGTTACGAACTGCTGCGCTTCGCTCGTCGTTGCGCGCAGCGCTGGAGAGCCTTGCGCCATTGCGCGCTCTCTCCTGCCTCACACATGACGCAAATGACCACAAAGCGCAAATAATGTAGTTAACAACAGTCATCTGCATCTAATAAGCCTTCTAAAGCCTGCCTAATGGTGCGCGGAATCGAAACCGAGCCGTCTCTTCACCATCCACAGACTCGACAACAAAACCATGACGCCATTTTCTGCAAAACAACCGCGTTCTGGGAGGAAACGCGACGCTTTTGCGTGTTTAAAACGCGTGCATTTCGCTTCATCAAAGGATGTGCGGCTTAAACGAAGCTTCTGGTTGTTCTTACCGATATAATCCGTGGATTCCCGGAAGATAGGCTACTTCGACTTTGACTTTAAGAGCTCTTGGAAGGTGCGTGACGCCTCCACCACATGCACGTGTCCTACTGAGCAAACACTGGAGATCTATCAGGGTGCCGTGACCTAGTGCTTCGAGATCCGAGCCGGTCTGAGAGGTTACGCGTTCGAGTCGCGAACTGTAGCCAAAGACGACGTTTAACCTTAGGTCGATCCAGGGGACTAAAATCTACGTTTATAGTAAATAGCTTTGACTATCATCATGCAAATACCAATGCAAATAAATTTACTTAACAAAACGTAGAAGTTTCTAAAAAAAAAAAAAAAGGACATTTTTGACAGTAGTTAAATATTTATGAACTAAAAAAGTTTTTAAATTTAAAAAAGTACGTTCTTTCCATGTTTTAAAAAATTACAATTTTATTAAATTTGTAATTAATAGTTCATTCCTATACATTTTAAAGTTAATTAAAATATAATTTAGGCTAATTAAAGTACATACTATAGTTTTTATGTATGTAAATACATTTAAAGAAATGTATTTCTTCCATTAATATGTAGAAACTATTTCAATAAGATGATATGATCTAAACTTATTAATCAGTATCGATATAATAACAATATATTATTACCTACTATATAGCCTAATCAATATATTTGCCAGTGCAAATAAATTTACTTTAGGCTAAATTTGTTTGAAAGAAAAAAAAAGTAAATTTCTGACAAGTTGTTATTATTATTATTATTTGCACACGCAGGGGTCATTGTAATGTATTACATTATATTTTAAAAAATGTTTAGTTTTAAAGCATGTGAATGTAAATTTATGTTGTTTACATTAAGATTTTTCTGAAATGTATATCTTCCAAAATTTGTAGCTATAAATTATTTCAGTAAGATTATATGACTGCTATAACATATTAGCTAGCTAATTAATTACATAGGTACTGTAGTAATATTTATAATATTAATGTTAGGCTATTTAATGAAACGAACTTCTTACAGATAAAACATATATCAGTGACCAATATTTAGATGTAAGGATCAGAAATCGTAAAATAATGTAAAAATATAAAATAATAATAAGCTAAGTAAACTTTTCCTGACCTGACCTCAGGTGGCGGGTAGTTGCGTTGCTAGGATACCGCCACCCGAGATTCGCGCGCGAAAATTCATTTATATGAGCTCGTGCGCGTCAAACGCAGGCCGCAAAACTGAGATAAGATAGATAGATAGATAGATAGATAGATAGATTTCTATTCTTCTGTAAGTATAAACACTTGGCAAAGACACTTGAATGCAAATCAAGAACACAAGCAAGCAGGTAAGAAAAATGTATTTCTGTAACAGCTGAAATGCAAAATATCATCAAACCTGAAAATACACATCTATATCATTGAGAACACATGGGCCAACAGGACACAAACTGTATAAAGGACACAGGAGCTCGTCTTAGGAATGAGAGAAATGCCTATTAACACCTCTTTTGTCAGATTTAGAGATTCTGTACGAAGAGTATAAAAATAAGGCCTTCGAAATCTTTACAATTGTTATGGCTGGGTCACGTCGAAGCACTGAAGGTGTGGCTATAATACATCTACAACATAAGCATCTGTGAGAGGAAAGGTGGACAGGTGATGTGGTTGGGAATAAGCTCATTAACAGGGCTGCTTGTGCAGTGTTATGACAAACCATCTAGTTAGCAATGACATTCACTAATAATGGCAAAGTAGTAGTATGCACACATGCAACAATACATATCAGTAGACGAACTGAACAGAATGGAGAACATTGCGGAATTAATTCATATTGCTTCAGGCATTTTCCTTGACGTGGAAGCAAGCCGCGTGTCTTTCACAGAAAACTCTGCGTGTGATTTTGAGTTCAATGTGTAACCGAAAATGTAGCTTACAATATACAAATATTCAAATTAAACCAATGAGGATTGGAATCTCACGGCATTCTTTGTGAAATCAGCTATTAAACTACTGAAAAAAGTTATTATAATAATAAAAAAAGAGATGAATGAACACAAAAATAAAATGCAACCCCCCCCCCCAAAAAAAAAACAAAAAAGCAAAACAAATAAAAATAAAAGTAAATATAAAAATACAGAAATAAAAAATAAATACAAAACAAACAAAAATTAAAAACATAAAAATAAATATTTATATATATTATGGAAACCCATTTTTTTCTCAATTGACTTTTTTCTCAGAATTGCACGATATAAACTCGCAATTGCAAGAAAAAAATCAGAACTGTGAGACAAAAAGTCATTTTTCTGAGTTTATATCTCGCAGTCTGACTTTTTTTCTCTGAAATGCAAGAAACAAAATCTGAATTGTGAGATATATACTCAGAATTACGATAAAAAGTCAGAATTGCAACAACAACAACAAAAAAATACCTTTTTTTTTTTTTTTTTTAATTCCGTGAAGGAAATGGGCTTCCATAATAATAAAAAAATAAAGAAATATAAGGAAGAAAATAAAAAGAAATATAAATATATTTAAATAAAAATTCCACTGCTATGCCATGGTGACATTCATTAATTTCTACAAGAGGGATGTGTTTGCAAGGACCTACTGTATAATACTTCATAGCTTAGTTACAGTTCAACATTTCCTGTCGATGAACTGTAGTACACAGAGATTTGTGGCACTATTGGACCAAAAGAAAGAGCCATAAGGTCAAAAGTGGTACCATGATCTGATCTTGACCGCATTACAATTTCATTCTGATTCATTCGGTTTACTTAAGTGGTCCTTCGCGCTATTCTGAAAAAAATATATATATTTTATTATGTCAATAATTCCACAGAATAATTTCTAATGATTGACGTGCAATGGGAAAAGGTAAAACATGTAACCAAACATCCTCATCCAGGCAGTTTTCTTCTTCGTGATGTGGATTGGGGAACTTCACCGCCGCTTGACCTCAAAACATTACAGCGCCAAATCCATATGGAAGCACTTCACGCATAAAAGATGGTGTGGAAGGGATCCGGGGTTGGTTTCTAGCTCTGGTAGCTGACCTATGGACAGTTTCGCATTGGCAGCAAGGCAACACGGTAATAATCAGGGGTAAAGAGCCGTCACAGCAAACACAAGCTGGGTTCACAGAGCGTATTGTCTTTGCACAGTCAGAACAACTATACATGATTATTTCTCCTTATGAATTCATATATCAATACTTTTTATAAATAAAATAGTACTCAAATCCAACAAAAAGTGCAAAAAGGGACCTTTACAGGAGTTGTGGCTCCTTAAAGGAATAGTTCAGACAAAACTTTGCTGAAAACTCTCAGGCCGTCCGAGATGTAGATGAGTTTCTTTATCATCTGATTTAGAGAAATGTAGCATTCCATCACTTGCTCATCAACGGATCCTCTGCAGTGAATGGGTGCCGTCAGAATGAGCGTCCAAACAGCTGATAAAAACATCACAATAATCCAAGTCCATAATCCATCTTGGATTATTGTGATGTTTTTAATCAGCTGTTTGGACTCTCATTCTGACGGCACCCATTCACTGAAGAATGCTACATTTCTCCAAATCTGATGAAGAAACAAACTCATCTACATCTTGGATGGCCTGAGGGTGAGTAAATTTTCAGAAAATGTTCATTTTTGGGTGAACTGTTCCTTTAAATATTAAGATTCTTATGTTAGAATGATGAAGAGCTTCTCAGAGATTAAACAAGAGGAAATGGAGCTGAATTGTAAATTATGAAAAATGTCTCAATGCAAAACCACAATGAACTGGAAACCTGTTTGGAAATAATCATTATTTTGCAATTCTGTGCAATTCTTTGACATCCTTTGATGTCAACATGTCAACATGAAATGCCATTTACAATCCATTTTACTGTTGCAATTTCAGTGTAAAATTGAATATTCAGTGGGACTTTCTTTTTTAAAAGTTATCATGGTGACACATTATTGCCATATAATTTATTATAATACTTAAAACTTATGCAAAATTAGGCCAGAAAATTTGGGATATGTAAGATTTTTAATGTTTTTTTGAAAGAAGCCTCTATTTCATGAAAAAAATACAGTTAAAACAGAAAAATTGTGAAATATTATTACAACTTTAAAAAACTGTTTTCTATTTGAATATATTTTAAAATCGAATTTATTCCTGTGCTGCAAAGCTGAATTTTCAGCATCATTACTCCAGTCTTCAGTGTCACATGATCCTTCAGAAATCATACTAATATGCTGAAAATTTCCGATTATTATCAATGTTGAAAAGAGTTGCTGCTTCATGTTTTTGTGGAAAGTGTGATTCTTTGAGGAATATTTAGTATATTTTTGTCACTTTTGATCAATTTAAAGAGTCCTTGCTGAATAAAAATAAAACTAGAGAGTAAACAGCAAACATTTCTCCGTTAACACTTTGAGAAGGTCTTCATTTCTGATGGTCAAACACTAAAAGGTGCATGTATGACCTAACAACATCTTTAAAAAACAAAATTGGCAACAGACCTCGGCCGACTGCCAATACTGGCTCACAGCAATGTACCTTTCCTCTAGAAAAGTCTTGAAAGACTGGGATCCTGTGGGTACATCATTTCAGTTTGTATTCCTTAAAAACATAATCAGAGTATAAATGGAAAATGCGAGCGATGCAAGGCCCTTTCATAACCAACCATCTTTAGGTCTATGAAGATACATATGACTGAGGAAGTGAGAAACCATTAAATCCTTGAACCTCTGAGAGATACTAACAATAAATACAAAACAAAACAATTATAATAAAAGATATGTACACACATTTCCAACAATAGGGTCTCTATAATACTTTAAACCTTTAAAATGGCATACAAATATACTTCTGCTCAACGTGTGAAGCACTAATCAGGTCAGTTAGAAAATTAATAAAGGATAAATTATCTTACAAAATTCATCACCGGTTAAAGTTGCTTTACCACAGGGGTGTGAGTCCTGGCTTCTTTTTGTTGTTGTTTTTTTTTTTAATCGACAAACACTCGTGTGTCAAAAACAAATACTCAAAAACCTGAATTCATCCAATTTAGAAAAATACAACTTGCCGAAAAAGCGTCTGTAAAATATTCCCTTGTTTGAAACATTTTTCCCCTCCTTTTTACGTAGTTCAGACTTGAAATTAAGTGCACTTTAGATCGACACGGTTGAGTCTGAAGGGTTTTCCTTCATGTTGTCCCCATCTACGTGAAAATAAAAATAAAACTCCATATCGCTGAATGTCTGAAACGTGTTGTGTACTGGTTAAATCAAAATCTGAATCTGCATGAGACTGAAGGAAACGTGAGAAATCATTCTTTGATAAACTGGCAGATGAAGCGTTTATTCCTAATGGGAACAGAACGGAAGAAGCCCTGTAGGAAAGGAGGACGCGAAGGATGCGACTCAACCGTAGCGGGATAAGAGGCAGCGGTGGGATCAAGGCAGGACAGACACAGTGCTGGCATCCCGCGTCTACAGCCCTCACGGGACGTCCCGAGCTCTTCTCAAACTCACGCTGCATCAGTGAGGGACCTTGGGCTACAAGATATATTGGTGGTTAGTATGTTTGCATATGCAAGAATTCTGAATGTACAGTTTTAAAAAAAAATAACAACAACAAAAAACTAAGAGAATTGCCGGCAAAAACCTCAGTGTCATTCATGAGATGCAATTAAAATGCAAAAATGGTATGAAAATAACGTAGGAATACACCATAGTATCCAAGGTTCCTGTGGAACTATGAATTTTCATATGTTTTCTAGTCATTTAGGATTCTGAAAAAATATATATGTTCCATGATTTTAAATAGATTATAAAAATTATAAAAAATAAAACACTAGTAAAAAAAATATATATATATATATATATATATATATATATATAGTCACTACTAAAACTCCTTGAATTTAAATAACTTAAAAAAAATTAATTATATATATATATATATATATATATATATATATATATTTTTATTAGGGTTTTATTTTTTGTAATTTTTATAATCTATTTAAAATCATGGAACATATACATTTTTTCAGAATCCTAAATGACTAGAAAACATGAAAATTCATAGTTCCACAGGAACCTTGGGTACTATGGTGTATATATTATGGTGTAAATATTACAATCTTTTTTTTTTTTTTTTCTTTTTTTAAATACTATCTTTTATGGGCTAGAAAAAAAATACAGACACTAGAAAAATTGTATGGTTTTAAATAACTTATTATTTATATATTATAAATAAAAAAATATAACAAATATAAATATAATAATTATATAATACTGTTATTCTTTTCCAGGTTAGAAAAATATAGAATATATAGAGAATATGTGTATGCTAGAAAAATAGTCATTATAAAAATCACAACTTTTCATATTATTTTAAAAATATTTATATATACAAACATTTTCTACTTTATTTAAAACATTTTTATATTCATTTATTTTCAAAATATACATTATTAAAAAATTAAAAACTATTAAAAAATTATAATAATCACAATATTGAAATTCCTTAATATTTTGTTTTTTTATTATATTTTTTATAATGTTTTATTCTTTAATATATCTTATGTCATATTGAGTGTTTTTCAGTGGATAAATACAATAAATTGAAATCAACACACACACACACAAAAAAAATCTGTTTATGTCTATAAAGAGACATTACTGCTTTATTTAACGTTTTACCTGTCTGGGGAGGGCGCTGTGGGGCGACTCGGCGACAGACGACAGCAAACCGCTGCTGCTCTTCCTGAAAATCCCGTCCAGTGCTGTGGATTTGGTGCTTTTGCTGGGTTTGTCGCTGCTGGCGCTCGATCCAGAGCTCTTCCTCTTTCTCCCATCAGAGGATCCGTAGGGCAGCGGGCTTTGGGACGAGACGCCCCCGTGATCCCCAGTGAGCGCCTGCGGGAGGGACAGCTCCACGCTCCCGTACCTGTCCTGCTCCCTCGGCCCCGGGGCCCCCGGCCGTGGCTTGGCCCGCACGCTCAAGGCCGCCGTCCCGTTACTGATGTGCGCCGCGCCCAGTGGCAGATGGTAGCTGTTCCCACTGTTCCCGCTCTTTCGTGACTCAGAGGCCGGAGGCGCTTTCCGCTTTTTAGGTCCCGTTCCGTCCCCTGAGGCTTTGGGCGGCTTGGCCGGTTTATTCCGCTGCGGTCGGGGTCCGGGTCCGGGGTCCCGGATGCAGAAAACACCAGCGCCATTATGAGAGAAAGAGGTGGAGTATGAGACCATGGAGACGCCGTCCAGAGGAGCCGCGAGCGCGTGGTTGGGGACCAACGGAGAGCCCAGGGGGGAAACTTCAGTCGGGCTCGTCATGCTCTCCACCGCTAGGGGGACTTTCCTGTGACAAACAGGATATGACATCACCAGTGTGCGGTAGGAAGCCATGTGGCATGTTAACCTAAATGCTGTGCGTTTACTGAGTGAAAGAAAACGTTTTGAGCCTTTGTAAAGTCATTCGAGTACTACAACTACACAGCTGAACTGAAGCCGTTAACACTCATTTAATTCACCAAAAAACATCTGGGTCATATTTCACCCCTAAATAAAAAAGAAAAATAATATTTTGCATAAAGAAAATGAAGTCTTTTTTTTATTGCAATTTTATTTTAATGAGGTAATTTTTTATATATTTATATTTATTATTTATATCTGTATTATTATTATTAGTTAATATACATTATTATTATTATACATTATTAAACATGAATTGTGTGAGATATTACAGAATAATAAATCAAATTATAAATTTTTCTAGCCTGGAAAAAAGATTAATTATTAATTGAATTAATATTAAATAAATAAAAATTAGTTATTTGTAAATATGCTTTAACTGCCATAAACTGTTTACTAAAAATTATTATTTACTATCATTCAACAATCATATTTAATGACATTATTCAGTTTAATGATGTTTAAAAACTATTATTAATAAATTTTTAATGTCATAAAAAAATAAAACAACATGAAAATAAATGTCAGAATGCAGAAAAAAAATCTTGATCAGGTTTTTTTCTTAATTCTAAATATATTTAATTTCTTATGATATTTGGGTGAAAATAATATTTAGCAGATGAAGCCTAGAAAATGAATGTAGAAAATGAAGCCTATTTTGAAGATCAGTAAGACTTTTGCATTGCAACATTTTAAGGTGGCTCTATTTTTATGACATTATTAAATATAAATTGTTATATTATAATTATTAATAATAGAATAACTGTTAATGAAAATAATTCACAGTTAATTAACAGACAAGTCCTTATTTTCTTAATGCAAAATAATTTTTTCTTGTGATTTTGGGGTGAAATACAACCCCTATTATATATAGATTCACCCTATAATGGGAAAAGTGAACAATGCATGCACCCATAAATACATAATTCATAAGCAATAATTTTGCGAGCGGATGGACAAGCGTGTAACTGTGGGTCATGCGGGACGCTCACCTCCACATGAGAGAGTTGACGTGTTTTTCCACCATGCAGTGGAGCGCCAGCCGCACCCGGTCCCACCGCCGGTCGAACACGTAGTGCCCCCGTCCCATCAACCGACTGCTGAACGCACAACACTAAGACAGGAGAGAATGAGTTTTCACGTTATATTACTCCATTTTTAAAATGCTTTATGCATACACAGGGTCCCAAATGTTGTAATGTAGTGGTTTGGTGCAGCTCACACTCATGGGTCGCGGGTGCTGTGGAGAATAGTGGCACAGTGGCTTCTCAGACTCCTCGAGGAGGTCAGTTTCTCCTTCATCGCTGGACAGACGCGTGTCTCCGCTGCACTGCTGCCACACAGACGCAGGTTCAGGAGGAGGAACGGGAGCAGAGCTGAACACAACTGCACTGCCGCCAGACACTCTGCAAATAAAAGACTGATGAACCTCGAGGAAGAACATTTTTCTGATTTTTTTTAAAAATCAATTAAAGGGGTGGTTGACTGCTTTTTTTCTAGGCTTGACTGTGTTTATGGGGTGCAGTCAAACATATGTTCATGCTTAGTTTTTTGAAAAAGGCATTATTTTTCACGTAATTTACCTCTATTCCACACCTCTCTGTCCCTTCTCTGATAAACGCCCAGATTATTTCCTGGTTTTATGAAGCCCCTCCCTCAGAAATACATGA